>MU260469.1:12500-27500 GCA_020310875.1 Ceratopteris richardii
AGATAGATAGATAGATAGATAGATAGATAGATAGATAGATAGATAGATAGATAGATAGACAGATAGATAGATAGATAGATAGATAGATAGATATCTAGATAGATAGATAGATAGATAGATAGATAGATAGATAGATAGATAGATAGATAGATAGATAGATAGATAGATAGATAGATAGATAGATAGATTGATAGATAGATAATGGATAGATAGGTAGGTTTAGAGCGCTACTGTAGTGTTAGTTTGTCTAATTCCAAGAGTTAGAGTTTTCTGAGTATTCTGCGTGTATCTGTGTCTCATCTTGTCTGTTGTCTATTGGTATCTATTGCGGTTGTGAGTATCATCTACATCCAGTAGATCATTCGGTCTGTTGTCTGAAGTGAATCGTCTACAAATCCTTATTGCGATTGTTGTGTTAAGTTCGCGTGTTGCGTTAGAACTCGTTCTTGGAATGTTCTGCCAGTTGTTTGGTGAAGTCTGTGTAATTGTTGTAGTGTTTCTAACATTGTGCGGGATCGTGTTGTCTTCAGTATTGAAATCTGTCATCATACGGTAAGGGTTAAGCTACAGTAAGGAATTCTTGGGTTGCGTACTGAACCTTCAATACGGTGTATCTGAAACACTTAAATTCTCGGTGTCTTCGGATGTTGATCAGATTGTGGTACCTATTCGGTAAAGGTTGAACGATTACTCTTGTATCTGGTATTTCCAGTAAGTTTATGTGCAGATGCAATATAGCATATTAGTGTATGCGGTACACGTTGGCCGAGCTAAACCGTGAACTGTAAATGTCTAAGTACAACAGAATCTTGATAGAGCTCTCAACATCAGTATATTGCTATGTGTAAGTGGTTAGTTTGGGAACTAAGTATAGGGCCTCTATCTAACAGACCCCTTCCACTCCCAAGAACCCAATGATCGTTTAAACGCACTTCTGACAGTTAGAATACAGCGTTTAACACTGGCGCGGTCTGTGGGAAGGTGGCAATAGATCAGATTGTTGCAAACCAGTTGTGGAAACGTGACTGTAAATTGTAAATCGATAGTCATAGTACGCAATTAGTACAAAAGATGATACATGCCGGTTACTGGATCCGGTGAAACGTATCCAAAGAACCGACAGCCTTGGGTACCTAATTTGCTAAGGACGCCTCCAGGAGGTAGAAGTACAGCTAGGTCTAACCCAGTTGTCAAGAAAGTAAAGAATGTTAGTAGTGATTCCGGTCATATTCCGGTGGAACGTACTACATCTCTGGTAGATTCCGGTACGATTTTGGCATAGTCTGTGGAAGATATAGTAACTCCAGAATCTACCAGGACGCAGCCTGAAGTTAGTTTAACAACATTGGGTAAAGATTCAAATTTGTTTAGGAATAGAAACACCTTAGCCAAAGAAATTAGTGAAGGAGAAAAAGCACCTTGTTTTGGTGAAGATTCGACACCTTCCGGTGTTGATCCGGTACCAATTGCTGAAAGATCACAGTTTTTTGGTGATGGTTTACCATTTCTTGGTGAATCTTCAGCCCAGTCACTGCTATTGGGAGTAAGCTTCCCTACATTTGACATCAAGAAGGAAGGTAGCTTGTTCAAAACCGAGATTTGAAACATACTGAACAAGATTATCGAACCAGAAAGTGCACAGGCCGACGATACAGATTCCGACGATCCAGATACTCAGCCTCGGGATACAGAAGATAGTCACGATACAACCATCAGCATGATGAACGGGCAACAACAACAACAATAACAACAACAGCAGCAGCATCAGCAACAACAACAACTATGCCCTCCCAGGCCAACTCCAACAGGAGTGACGTACACCAAATTTGGTGGATTTCCAGGAGATGACCCAGATGCTCATGTACGCACATTTGAGATAAGTTATGCAGTGCTCAACCATCCACCTGATCCGGCATATAAGGCTATTGTTTTCCAGTCGACATTAGTTAACGAAGCAGCTAGATGGCTTATAGAATATGATATTAACCATTTCGGCACCTATGAAGCAGTAAGGGATGCATTTTTGCAGAGATTCAGGCTAAAGAAGAATCCAGCCGAAATTTTCGACTGCCTGCAAAACAATAGATAGAAGATAAATCAAACAGTGCAGGAATACGCCACTCTATTCAGGACTCATTTGAGGCAGTTACCACCAACACATGCCAACCTACCGGATGACGTTATCACTCAATGGTTTATCAATGGATTGACTCTGCAACTTAAACAGATTATGATCATACGCTGTGTAGGAGCTATGATGCTAGATGCAGTGATTGCAATGGCTTTGCAGCTTGAAAACAAGGTTGGAGGATTTACAAAAGATCTCAAGTGGTTAAAAGCAAATAGAAATGTTGCAAAAGACCCGACCAGACAGATGTACTGCACCACATGCAAGAATTTAGGGCACACTAGTACCACTTGTGCACTTAATCAGTTGTTTTGCGCTATCTACAACATGACCGGACATACCACCAAAAACTGTGCATACAACACCAAAGTGCAGGGAACCGCAACTGTCAATGCTATTATACAGGAACCAGCAACAATGCTATTATACAGGAACCAACCAATCATTATGTACCTCCGCAAATGAGAAACAACCAGCAACAAGGCTATCGAAATTACAGAGGACAGAGAAATAATAACTACAATGCAAATTGCTGGCAGGCCGGACTAGCACAGGAAAATCCCAATTTGCCACCACCGCGCTGCCATTTTTGTGGTGAATTTGGTCATATTAGAAGATTTTGTAAGGATGCAGCTGAGTATGATCAGAGGAAGAAAGAACGACAAAACCCAATGACTAATATGGTACAAATCACACCAGTAGAAACGCAAGCTGCAGTAATTCAGACCCGATCCGATAAACAACTGTAACCAGCAGCAGAAATATATGAACCAGGCATACGTGAACAACAAAGGATGTATGATAAGGCCAGTCAATGGACCACCGCCGAACCTCCAGTGTTTCCAGATCCTATTCCGGTGACCCAGGCTCTGTTAACCAAGGAAGGAACACAAAAACAAGATTCTAATTCAGGGGCAGGCACATCATCTTCAGCAGATACATCTTCTTCAGCCGGCGCATCATCTTCAGAACTCGTGGAAGGCACAATCCAATCACATAAGGCCTGGGAAATTTTATCCAAAGTGTCTATTACTCTTCCTCTAGGCCAATTACTTGCACTAGTACCAGTAGTTCGACAACGATTCCAGCAACAGTTTAGTTTCAATCTGCCTGCATTCCAGCAACAACCACAGTGCAACCGGAACCTAATTCTACGGTCGATCATCGGTTCCTTTAATTACGGTATGGTATAAAAATCATAAAATTACACAGGTACTAATTGATGGAGGATCTGGTTTCAACATTGCTACTGCTGCACTATGTAAGAAGTTAGGATGGACTGAAATCGAACCAGTTCAGTTCTTTGTCAGAATGGCTGACCAGTCAAGAGTCCATCCAGTAGGCCTTGTACGGAATGTACCAATAACTTTGCAGGGTACCACATTTAAGATGACCTTTGTCGTCCTAGAATTACCGGAATCCACCCTTGATTATAATCTTCTTTTTGGCCGTCCTTGGCTGAAGCAAGCTAAGGTTATACAAGATTGGTCTGCACAGGAACTCACTCTCAAAGATAATAATCGTAAATATGTTGTAAAACTAGATGCTATACAGCCTTGCGAATTGCATGCTAGACTGTATTTTGCAGAACCAGTTCATATGCTAGATGGGTTGTCAGATGATGAAGAAGAAGAGTTTTTAAAGAACAATATTGACTTGATCTCCCTAGGAATTGTTGATCTGTACAATCTGTTGTAGATAATTGGAATCCTGCAGTTTGTATGGTGATGTCTATAACAGAAAAAGATACGATAGAAGATAAGGCTACCATAGATGACGCTAATCTACAATAACTTTTTAAGCCAGCTGAGGATACAGAGAAGCCTCGACATTTCTATGTTCTAGAAGATCAGCTGGCCACCTACAATTTAGGGGATGAAGAAAATCCACATCCTGTTAAGATAAAGGAAAGCTTACCTGAGTTATTTCAAGCAGATTTAATCCAACTACTTCGAGAATTTTCTGATGTATTTGCATGGGATTACAAAGATATGAAGAGTTTGGAGCCGCGCATTTATCAACACAGGGTCATGCTGAAGCCGGAAGCAAAACCAATCAAGCAACCCAGCTACCGGATGAATCCAAACTATGCATCACAGGTAAAAGCAGAGCTTGATAGGCTACTCAAAGTCGGATTCATTGTACCAGTAGAGCATGCTGAATGGATCTCACCAATTGTCATTGTTCCTAAAAAGAATAAGCAACTACGAATCTGTGTGGACTACCGGAAACTGAACGCAGCCACGGTGCCTGATCCATTTCTGCTAGCTTTTCTTGACACCATGCTTGATAGAGTAGCAGGACATGAAATGTATTCATTCCTAGATGGATACAGTGGGTATAATCAAGTTAGAATGGCTGAACAGGATATACCAAAGACCGCTTTCATTACCAATTGGGGTGTTTTTGCTTGTACCATAATGTGGTTTGGATTAAGAAATGCCCCAAGTACTTTTCAGAGGTGTATGCAAGAAATATTCTCCCCTTACCTTACCTCGTTTATGCAAGTTTATCTTGAGGATTTTTCGTTATTTGGAAAAATGGTAGCACACCTGTTCCATTTACGGTGCTGCTTTGAAAAGTGCAGAGAATACAGACTCTGTTTGAACCCAAAAAAATCTGTGTTTGCGGTTTCATGTGGAAGGCTACTTGGCCACATTGTATCTGCACAAGGTATACAGGTGGATCCAGATAAAATTACAGCTGTGTTAGAAGCACCTGTGCCCACTACACCTAAGGAAGTGATGCGCTTCATGGGCCAAGTAAGATGGCATGGTCGGCACTTACGGTGGCTTGCTGATTTGGCAATACCACTGAACAAATTAATAACCAAGACTCCTCGACAATTTGAATGGACTCAGGAATGTCAAGTTGCTTTTGATCGCCTAAAGGGATTACTAACACAGGTTCCAATCCTACAGCCTCCTGACTGGGATCATCCATTTCATATATTTGTTGATGCTTCAGATATAGCAATTGGGAGCGTTCTAATGCAACACCCCGATAAAGTGGTTTTGGCCTGTGTACTATGCCAACCGAAGGCTTGCTCCTGCTGAGAAGAATTACTTTATAATTGAAAGGGAATGTCTGGGTTTGCTATACTCTGTCAAGAAATTCAGGCATTATTTACTTGGCCGCAAATTTACTTTTCATGTAGATCATGCTGCACTTGTCTATCTAGTTCGGCAACAGCACTTAGGTGGTCGATTAGCGCGATGGGTTCTACTTTTACAAGAATTTGATTACGAAGTTATTCATATGCCAGGCAGTTCACATGCCTTAGCAGATTTCCTTTCTCGTTTAGATTCCGGTGAAGCTCCAGTTGGTATAGATGACACAACGCCAGCAATTTATGTTTCCGAACCAACCAATGATGAAATGGCAGACCCACCTATGCCATCTACATATTATGATCAGATATTAACATTCCTTACTGATGGATACCTTCCTTCTCAGGCTTCTCCTGCAATGCGTAGGAAAATTGCAGTGTACAGTCGCAAATTTCGGTTAATTGCTGGAGAATTATACTATATGGACTACACAGGAGTTCCACTTCGTTGTGTTCCACCACATGAAGTTAACTCGGTCATTATGTTGGCTCATTCAATTCCATCCGGCGGACATTTTGCTGCAGATTTAACACACCGAAAAATTCTGCAGAGTGGACTTTGGTGGCCTACTATGTACAGGGATGTATTACAGTTTGTCAAGCAATGTGATAGTTGTCAGAGATCTGGACAGCCCCTGCAACGTCATCTTTTCCCTCTACAACCTGTCTTGCCATTAGAGCCTTTTCAGAAGTGGGGTCTAGACTTCATCGGACCTATTACACTGCCAGCAATACTCAGCAATAATCGTTATATTTTGACATGTACTGATTATGCAACCAGATGGGCAGAAGCCTGGGCTTTACGGTCTACGACAGCGGTTGCAGTAGCAAAGTGTCTACTGAAAGATGTCTTTCCACGTTTTGGTTTACCTCTAGAGCTTGTTACAGATCAGGGCACTCATTTTGTTAACAATCTAATGAAAGTACTCACACATTCTTTTCAGATCACACATAAATTCAGCTCACCATATTATCCTCGTGCAAATGGTTTGGCTGAGAGTACAAACAAGACCCTGCTGAATATGCTTCGAAAACTCATTTTGGAAGCACCGGAAAGATGGGACCAACTGTTACTTGCAGTCCTATGGGCATACCGAACTACCTATAAGGTAGCAACAGGTCTAACACCCTTCAAACTAGCTTATGGATTGGAAGCTATAGCACCCATGGAAATTGTTGTGCCAAGTTTACGAGTAGCAATCACTCAGAAACTGCTACCTGAAGAATCTCTGTCATTTCGGTTGGATACACTCAGAGAATTAGACGAGCATCGATGGCACAGTTTTTTGACTATTCAGGAAGTACAGCTAAGACAAGCTCGAACACATGATCGCTACCTAAAAACCCCAGTTTTTACGGTGGGACAACATGTACTATTTTACAATGCAAAGTCAAATCGCTCTGCTAGCAAATTCAAGTTACGATGGTTTGGCCCCCACCGGATTTCTGAACAAGTGGGCCCCGCAACATTTCAGTTGAATACTTTGATCGAAAATCCTCTTCCGAAAGTCGTCAACGGTTCGAAGCTACGGCCGTATCAACAAACATCTAACCCGCACTGAAACGTTTCACGGTTGGTCGCATCTTTTGGCGTTCTCTTTTCTTTCCTTTTCTTTTATTTTATTTCCTTTTGTTTTGCACACTTAAATAATAAGTATGTAAATATCCGCGTTTGATACCTAATTATGTCAACCAGCCTCCGTGCGTTATCGACTCTGCTCATGCATGCCTACCGAAGTTTAAAGCTATCATCTCAACGTCGCGCCATGATTGCTAATTTCGATTGTCTCCCACTAAAGCGCATCTACTTAACCTTCTCCGTTTCGCCGAAAATCGCTATTGTGGTTGCGTGATTTGTGTGACTGTGTATACCCTGTGCGTTTGCGTTTTGTGCTTGCGTTTACTGTGTGCGCCATGGAAGCTCTGGCAAACTATGCCGCTTTCAGTGACGGACTCCTTGCCGAGGTAGGAGAGTTCCTACGCACCTGTGGGTTATCCAATTTTGCTGAACTGCCTTGGCATTCAGCGGAATCCCACCCGTTTTTGCCCAGATTATCGCTGCTATCGCTAAAACAACTGCCAACGAGCAGAGTTGGCCGATCACCTCCCTACCATCCCATAGCGTAATCACATTCAAGGCATTTGCTGATGCGTTTCGACTTCCTCGGCAAGGTCAGGAAAATGGCCCGAATCTGCCAATGGCAACCATGATCAAACGGTTCCCTAGATACTCCTCAAATGAATACGCAATTCTCTGTCGCCCCGAACCTGAAAGATCTGCATTGCAATTCCTAGTAGCCATCCTTAACCTCCAGAAGCAAACTTATGGTATCTCTAGGCCCTTCTACTCCGCTATTGATTTAGCTACCTGAGAACCAATCAATTTTGCATCCTACTTCTTCCACCGCATTCACAAGGAATACGTTTCAATCATTAAACAGGTAAACAAAGGAGGAATGCCTAAGTCCAGACTGCCACACATCATTTCTTTCCTCTTTCTAGCCATACTTGCAGCACAACCCCCACCCAGAGGACCGATTCTGCGTCATGAAGAGTCTGCACAGATCTTGGAGGACGATGAAGACGACGAAGAAGAACTCAATCAACTCTTCCGCCGAAAAAGGATTAGAATCAGTTCATCTGAAAGTGAAGCACACGGTTTATCCAAAGGAAATAAAGAAGATGACAAAGAAGAAGAAAAACAGGATGAAGAAACTTTTCACGACACCGCCACATCTATGCAACACGAATCATCAGCATAGTCTTCATCAGAAGGACAACAAGAACAGGAAGATCACACTGAATCTGACACAAGCTCGTCACAAGAAGCATCTTAGCAGCAATCTGAGCAGGAACAACATGGAAATGAGGAACAAATCATTAAAGATGTTTTCGACAAACTGCTTAGAGCAGTAGAATCTACAGTTGCTGATACTACCGACACTGCACAACAAACAACATAACAGGTAACAAAACCTAACTCTGTCTTTCCCACTCCTCCACCAGAACCTCCACTCAACCCCATTATCCCTACTCCACCCATCCTGACCAAAAAAGCCGCTGCCTCTTCTTCCTCATCCCCAAATTATTCTCCACCCAACTCACAACAGCTGCTCACAGAATCCTCTTCTCAACCCCGTACTCTTCTTTCATTTCCAACACTCCCGGTATTTTCGGAGCTCGCAAATATGGGATAGATGTTAATCAATCTATCACAACAATTACCTGCGCAAGTGAAGCAAGTAACAGAGAATATTTACAATGAATTTCAACATAAAGTAGATGTACTGGAGGCCGACATTAGTCCCCTATAGGAAGAATTGCTAGTAGCCAAAGCCGAAAACCAATCCCTACAAGAACAGTTGATAGAATTACAGGCCAGAATTGCCGAACAGGAAATGGTTACCAGTCAGAGAGATGCGGCGATGGCTGAGCTCACAAAGAAAGAAGAATCATTACAGAATGCAAATACCGAAATAAGTAAAATGAAGTAAGAGTTACAGGACAAAGAAGATGCAAGGATCGCATTAGGAAATCTGCTCGAAGAAACCAGAGTTCAACTAAATGAAGTAGTACAGCAAAACCAAGAACAACAGAGGCAGGCTAGAAAAACAGAAGAATAACTTCAAAGAACAAAAGAGAATTTATCATATGTCAACAACATGCTCAAACACTATTTAACAAAGGAAGCTTAAACACAGAAGTTAATAACAGATCTCCGACACGAAAAGGATTCATATTCCAGAACCGTACAGTTTCAGAATCAAGAGATCGAAAGAAGGGAGAATCAGCTGGAAAATCAGAAAGAAAGAGTAAGCAAGATGGAGCAACAAGTGGTAGAAATGAAAGTTTCCAGAGATGCGGCGCTCTCGAACGAATTTCTGTAAATGCAAGTAGAAATTTTGCTTACCGAAGCTATAGCTTTAAGTTCTGTACGAATAGATGCACAATTAGTAGAACCGGACACCCTCAAACAAATGTTAGAAACTTTAAAAAAGAAAATAGCCGAAACCTTTAGATTAGCACGATCCATGTACTTAGAAGGAATTATAGATGAACAGTAATTTTGTAAAACCTGCGGGTTCGAGTCCACCGTGCGTGCTAGTGTTACTCGGCCGCCGGATTGGAAGTGTATAACTGAATCTTGTTTCACACGCATGAAAGGTTGTTACGCAGACACTTTGTAATCTTTTATAAAGCAATGGAAAAGAAACGCGCAAGGGACGTTCGAGAGATCACCAGACTGTGTGTCTGGGTGATTGAACGGAGCTCTACTATAGTGTTAGTTTGTCTAATTCCAAGAGTCAGAGTTTTCTAAGTATTCTGCGTGTATCTGTGTCTCCTCTTGTCTGTTGTCTATTGCTATCTATTGCGGTTGTGAGTATCATCTACATCCAGTAGATCATTCGGTCTGTTGTCTGAAGTGAATCGTCTGCGAATCCTTATTGCGATTGTTGTGTTAAGTTCGCGTGTTGTGTTAGTAATCGTTCTTGGAATGTTCTGCCAGTTGTTTGGTGAAGTCTGTGTAACTGTGGTAGTGTTTCTAACATTGTGCGGGATCGTGTTGTCTTCAGTATTGAAATCTGTCATCATACGGTAAGGGTTAAGCTACAGTAAGGAATTCTTGGGTTGCGTACTGAACCTTCAATACGGTGTATCTGAAACACTTGAATTCTCTGTGTCTTCGGATGTTGATCGGATTGTGGTACCTATTCGGTAAAGGTTGAACGATTACTCTTGTCTCTGGTATTTCCAGTAAGTTTATGTGCAGATGCAATATAGCATCTTAGTGTATGCGGTACACGTTGGCCGAGCTAAACCGTGAACTGTAAATGTCTAAGTACAACAGAATCTTGATAGAGCTCTCAACATCAGTATATTGTTGTGTGTAAGTGGTTAGTTTGGGAACTAAGTATAGGGCCTCTGTCTAACAGAGCCCTTCAACTCCCAAGAACTCAATGATCGTTTAAACGCACTTCTGACAGTTAGAATACAACGTTTAACAATAGATAGATAGATAGATAGATAGATAGATAGATAGATAGATAGATAGATAGATAGATAGATAGATAGATAGATAGATAGATAGATAGATAGATAGATAGATAGATGATGGAGAGTGTTAATCTCCAAAAGAAAAAGCTATCCTTGATGTTAGACCACCTCTATATCAAGAATAACTTCAGACTCCACTTAATTTTAAAGAACAATCACCAAACTATCAAGAAATTGATCAACTGTGAAAAATCACTTCTCAGAAAACGTCTGTTGCACATTAATCATTCATTGACTGATCATTCGTGTAAAGTTTTTCATAAAACTTTGTAGAATGCGTTGCCTAGAGGTTGCGCATCTTCTCCAAGTTAAAACTCCTCAAATGCTTGAGTAGATTGTGAGAAATGACTCATACAATGTACCTATGTCTGAAACTGTCTCTCTGTAATGATGACTTTGACACCTATAACTTCTAAGCTATGGTTCTCCCAAACTATAACCCGTTTAATCAAATGCTTTTTAGCCATAGATGGATTACCTCTCAACTTAAATTTTGAGTCCTCATTTGTGTAAAACTTTACACTATGCACTGAGTAATGTCCATTTCTTTGACCATCGAATCTGCACCTGTTTCAGAAGACATTCAGAACTTTCTACATATGAATGTTCCTATTCAAAATTCTCTCAGCTTGTTCGCAATTGGACTCTCAAAATTTAATCATAGATGGATTAACTATGGATTTAGACATACTCAAAAGGATTTCTCAAATGATAAACCACAGAATGAGAATCAGAGAAAAGATCGACGCGCAATTCTCTGAAGATTTTTCTTCTCATAACTTTTTCATACATCATGTTCATCTCATACTCTCCTATTCTTCTATTCTTCACTTCTATTGTCTTCTCTATCTCTTCTATATCTCTCTCCTCGACTATGAACATGTATCTATATATATATACGAGTCTAACTCGTCAATTTTCCAAATACATTGAAAATATTTACAAGAGTAATGTACAAAAGAACTTTATTTCTGAATCTCCTCTTTCTTGAAACTGATCTTCAATCTTCCAATCATTTTTCCACTTCTGGATTTTATGTAATCACTAATTGTTGATTGTTTTGCTCCAACAGCTCCCCCTCAATCATCAATTGTGATTACGTGCATCTTCTTTATTCCTGCCATATCTTTAAACCTCTGCAACTTTGGTCCATCCAAACTTTTTGTCATCATATCTGCAAGTTGATCTTTTGTAGGAGTATGCATGATTTCAATTTCTTTATCAATTACCTTCTCTCTCAAAAAATGATACTGAATTTCAATATGTTTAGTTCTAGCATGAAACATAGGATTTGCTGCCAAATATAAAGAACTCATATTGTCTCCACAAATAATAGGAGTACTCTGAATAACATCAAAACTCTTCATAAGTGTCTTTAGCCATATTACTTCCTTTGCAGCTTCCACCATGCCTTTGTATTCTGCTTCTATGGATGATAGAGCAACTGTATGTTGCTTCTTAGAACATCATGAGATTAGCTTATCTCCCACATAACACAAATATCCATGTGTTGATCTTCTATCATCCAAATTACCTGCCCAATCTGCATCACTGTATATTTTGACTCTTGTATATGAAGTAAACCCATAGTACAACCCTTCTTTGAGTGTACCCTTGATGTACCTAAGTACACTTTGTCCTGCAATCCAATGTTCCTTTCTAGGACAATGCATGAATTGAGATAGAACTCCAACTGCATATGACAAATCAAGCCTTGTTAATGTAGCATAAATTAAGCTACCCACCAAACTCTGATAGAGCTTCATATCTTTGAATTCTTCTCCTCCATATTTAGTCAATCTATGATTCACTTCCATTGGAGTTGGTGCTAAAATCTTCCATTTTAAATTTGGTTAGCAAATTTTTCAGATACCTTTCTTGAGTTACGTATACTCCATGTTGAGTATATGAAATCTCCATTCCCAAGAAGAATGACAAATTTCCCAAATCACTGATTTTGAACTCTTTCTCCATTTGTTTCTTAATCATGTGTATGCCTTTTGTCATCTGTTCCTGTAAGTATTATGTCATCAACATAAATACAAACATAAATAAATCCATCTTCACTTGCTTTGACTAGCAAGCTACTATCTGCCTTTGATGCTTGAAATCCAAGTTCCTTCAAGAACTTTACAAGCCTATAATTCCATGCCCTTGGGGCCTGCTTCAATCCATACAAAGCTCTCTTGAGCTTACACACATAATTTGGATACACTTGATCTTTGAACCCTTCTGGTTGCTCCATATAAACTTCATCTGAAATGTAACCATTCAAAAAAGCATTTTTAACATCTAATTGAGATAATTTCCAACCTTTGCAAGCAGCAATTGCTATGAGTGTTCTGATGGTTGTCATCTTTGCCACAGGACTATAAGTCTCATCATAGTCCACTCCATATGTCTGTGCATATCCCTTCACAACAAGTCTGGCTTTGTACCTAGACACACTTCCATCTGCAAATCTTTTTGTTTTGTAAACCCACTTACATCCAATGATTTTCTAGCCATTAGGTTTAGGAACCAGATCCCATGTCTGATTTTCCATCAATGCATCATACTCCTCTTGCATAGCTTCTTCCCAATTCTTCTTCCCTTTGGCTTCATCATATGTAGATGGATCTTCATCTGCTTTTATCATGTAAGCATAATCCTTAGTAGTCAAGAATGAATTATCATAGCTATACCTTGTAGGTTGCCATTTGTGCCTTGTAGATCTCTTGAGTTCTCCACTTCTTGAAGTTTCTAGTTCATCACATTCTGGATCAAACCTTGGAACTTCTTCACCTCCAACTTGTATTTCATTTTTCTCTTCTTCATCAAATATCTGAATCTTTGTTTTACCTTTCTTCTGATTCATAATTTCGTCAACTTCTGCATACACATTAGATGTAACTGCATACCAAGTACTTTGCTCATCAAATGTAACATCCTTGGACACAAGGAATTGTTTTGTGGATGGACTCCACAATCTATAACCCATCTGCTTGTCATCATAACCAATGAATACATACTTCTCTGCTTTAGGCTCCAACTTATGCCTCAATTGAGATGGCACATATGCATATGCCAGGCATCCAAATATTTTACAATGATCCAAGGTAGGTCTCTTACCCCACCAAGCTTCATATGGTATCATAGCCTGCAAAGCTTTACAAGGCAATCTATTAACCAAATATGTGGCTGTGTTTATAGCCTCAGCCCATAAATAATTTGGACAATTTTTCTCTTTCAACATGGATCTTGCAAAATCAACAAGTGTCCTATTTCTTCTTTCTACTACCCCATTTTGTTGAGGAGAGTACCTGCAAGTAATTTCCCTCTTTATACCTGCATTCCACAAGTAATCAGTGAACTCATTAGAGAAATACTCTCCCCCTCCATCTGACCTTAACCTCTTCAATTTTTGACCTGTAATTCTTTCTGCATATGCATGATAGTGTTTAAATGTATTAAACACTTCTGATTTGTCTTTGATCACATAGATTGTGATCCACCTGGTAGCATCATCAACATATATAACATAATATCTTGAACCATTTATACTAAAGTCCTTTGAAGGACCCCACACATCTGTATGTACCAATTCAAGTCTTTCTGAATACATAAAACCATGCTTATTGTATGATTGCTTATGAGCCTTACCTAACTGACATGCTTCACATCTGTATGTCATGTGTTGACCTGCAATGTTAGGCAATCCAAGTACTGAACCATTATTTATCATTTCTTTGATACCTCTCTCATTAAAGTGTCCAAGTCTTTTGTGCCAAAGATCCAATTCTGACACCTTTTGCTCTCCATATGCAAACATAGCATGTCCAATATTTCCTTGTACCTTTAATGTGAAGAGCCTTCCTTGCTTCTTCCCTGTAACAATCTGTTTATACCCTTGACTAGGGTCTTCAACATAAACTCCATCATTAGTGAACCTTACCTCATATCCTTTTTCCACAATTTGTCCTACACTTATCAGATTTTTAGGAATTGTAGGAACATACAAAACATTACTCAAAAGAGTGCTTCCATCTTTGGCTTTGACTAAACCAATTGACTTTACCTTGTGCTTTGTATTATCACCTGTTTGGACTGTATGATTAATTGCATTATAATCTAGATCAGTCATCAAGGCAATGTTTCCACTCAGATGGTTGCTACATCCTGAGTCAATATAAAATACTCTCATGTCTTCATGTGAGGCTTCACATGTTGCATTCATAATAAGAGTCGAGTCTTCTTTCTGATCTGATGCATAATTGTAGTAGGTGTTATTATATGATTGATTTTGGAAGTTTCTTCCTCCACCTCTTCCAAAAGAATACCTACCACCTCTACCTCTGAAGTTTCCTCTCTGATATCTGCCACCTCTTCCTCTTTGATTAAAATTCTGATTAAAATTACCATTGCTTTGATTATTGTGCCAACAATCATGAGATAGATGATTGGTCCTAGCACATATCCAACAAGCTCTGACATTATCCTTGTTATTTCTACCTCTTCCTCTATTTTTGCCACTTCATCTTCCTCTTAGGAAGTTTGCTTGGCTTGGAGTACCTTCATCTTCAACTGATTGTTGCTTTCCTTTGCTAGCTTTCTTCTTATCTTTAGAATACATTGCATGTCCTGCACTCTTATCAATATCTCCTTTGATATCATTCTCAAAAGTTAGCATATGTCCTAACAATTGATTTAGATCAGGAGTGAAATGATC
>MU260469.1:85000-90000 GCA_020310875.1 Ceratopteris richardii
TAAGGAATTTTGAAAGTATGTGAAGATGATAACTCTAGAGAAAGTCTGTTGCACATTTCTCTCTCATTGGCCTATCAATTATGTAAAGTTTTTTATGAAACTTTGCACAAGGTGTCTCCCATAGATTGCGCACCTTCTCCAAGTTGAATCACTCCAAAAGATTTAGTATAACTTGAGAAATGAACTCAACAAGTTACCTATGTCTAAAATTCTCTCCCTGTAGAATCGATTTTGACACCTGCAACTTCTAAGACATGGTTCTCCAAAACTAGAACCCGTTTTAGCAAATGCTTTTAGCCACAAGTAGCTTACCTTCCAACTTAATGATTAAGTACTTGCTTGCTTAGAACTTTAAACTGTGGAATGAGAACTGATCAAATCATTGACTTCGAATTTTGCGCCTGTTTCAGGAACCAGTGACCACTTCTTCACATATAAATGTTCCTACACATAATTCTCTCAGCCTGATCACAATTGGAAGCTAAAAATTTTTACAGAGGTCGATTACCTATAGACTTAGACTTGTACAAAAGCATTTTACAAGAGATCTAACACAGAAAGAGAAAACTCAAAAACATCGGGTGCAACATTTTCTTTATTTCTGAGAATTTTACATCTAATTGATGAGAGAGTCTTAACTCACTTCTAGGATGACTAAAAAACTCATACAACTTCTGATTACTCTATTCCCATACTCTCTCATGCTTGTCCCGACATTTTCCATAGTATTTATAGGCAAATATTTACAAACTTATGATTATTCAAAAGTATAAGTGACATATATCTGAACTAATGTACATATGTGGACATATCGTTCAACTCCTGAATGTAAACTCCTTCTATGCTTCCAATCTTGATCTTGTCTTCATTCTTTGACTTCCAAAACTTCAATTGTTGATTGCTCTGCACCAACAGCTCCCCCTCAATCATCAATTGCGGTTTTCTCTATCTTCTTTATGCCTGCCATATCTTTGAATCTCTGTAGCTTTGGTCCATCCAAGCTTTTGGTAAGCATATCAGCTATTATGTATTACTTCAATCTCTTTATCCATCACCTTCTCTCTCAGAAGGTGATACTGAATCTCAATGTGTTTGGTCATGGCATGAAAAACAGGGTTAGCAGCTAGATACAATGAACTAATGTTATCTCCATGAATAGTAGGAGTACTCTGAATAATATCAAAACTCTTCATCAGAGTCTTAAGCCATATCACTTCCTTTGCAGCTTCAACCATGCCTTTGTACTCAGCTTCTGTAGATGATAAAGCAACTGTGTGTTGCTTCTTTGAACACCAAGATATTAATTTATCTCCCACATAACACAAGTATCCATATGTTGATCTCCTATCATCAGGATTACCTGCCCAATCTGCATCACTATATATTTTGATGTTTGTATCTGATGTAAAACCATAATACAAACCCTCTTTGAGTGTACCCTTAATGTATCTCATCACTCTTTGACCTGCAACCCAATGTTCTTTCCTAGGACAATGCATAAATTGAGACAAAACCCCAACTGCATATGATAAATCAGGCCTAGTTAATGTAGCATAGATAAGACTACCAACCAAACTCTGATATAGCTTCATATCCTTGAATTCTTCTCCACCATATCTGATCAATTTGTGATTTACCTCCATTGGAGTAGGTGCTACCCTGCAATCATTCATTTTAAACTTGATTAACAAGTTTCTCAAATACCTTTCTTGAGTCACATACACTCCATGTTGAGTGTATGAAATCTCCATGCCCAAGAAATATGACAAGTCTCCCAAGTCACTGATTTCGAACTCTTTCTCCATTTGCTTCTTTAGGCTTTGAATGCCTTTCTCATCTGTACCTGTAAGAATTATATCATCAACATATATGCACATGTAAATGAACCCATCATCACTTGCTTTAACAAGCAAGCTACTATCTGCCTTAGATACTTGAAATCCAAGTTCCTTCAAGAACTTCACAAGCCTATAATTCCATGCCCTTGGGGCCTGCTTCAAACCATACAAAGCTCTTTTGAGCTTACATACATGATCTGGATACCTTCTATCTCTAAATCCTTGAGGTTGCTCCATGAAAACATCATCTGAAATATAACCATTCAAAAAAGCATTTTTCACATCTAATTGACATAATCTCCAACCTTTACATGCAGCAATGGCTATGAGTGTCCTGATGGTTGTCATCTTTGCCACACGACTATAAGTCTCATCATAATCAATACCATATGTTTGAGCAAACCCTTTCACAACAAGTCTAGCTTTATACCTAGACACACTTCCATCTGCATATCTCTTTGTCTTGTAGACCCACTTGCATCCAATGATCTTCTGACTATTTGGTTTAGGAACCAAATCCCATGTCTGATTCTCCATTAATGCATCATATTCTTCCTACATAGCTCTCTCCCAATTTTCCTTACCTGCTCTTCATATGTGGAAGGGTCTTCATCTGCTTTTATCATGTAAGCATAATCTTTGGTAGCCAAAAAAGAAGTATCATAACTATACCTTGTAGGTTGCCACTTGTGTCTTGATGACCTTCTAAGTTCTCCACTCCTTGAGGTTTCTGGTTCTTCACACTCAGGATCAAATCTTGGCATTTCTTCAACTTCATCCTGCACTTCATTATTCTCCTCTTCATCAAATATCTGAACTTTTGATTTACCCTTCTTTTGACTCACAACTTCTTCATCACCTATATTAATATTGATTGTACCTTGCTCATCAAATGTAACATCCTTAGACACAATAAATTGCTTTGTGGATGGACTCCACAATCTATAACCCATCTGCTTGTCATCATAACCAATGAATACATATTTTTCAGCTTTAGGTTCCAATTTGTGTCTTAATTGTGATGGCACATATGCATATGCCAAACATCCAAATACTTTGCAATGATCTAAGGTAGGTCTCTTACCCCACCATGCCTCATATGGTGTCATACCCTGCAAGGCTTTACATGGTAGCCTATTAACCAAATAAGTAGCTGTATTTACAGCCTCAGCCCACAAATAATTTGGGAAATTTTTCTCCTTCATCATGGATCTTGCAAACTCAACAAGAGTTCTATTTCTTCTCTCTGCTACACCATTTTGTTGAGGAGAGTACCTGCAAGTGATTTCCCTTTTTATACCTGCATTCCACAAGTAATCACTGAACTCATTAGAGAAATACTCTCCCCCTCCATCTGACCTTAGTCTCTTCAATTTATGACCTGTAATTCTTTCTGCATATGCATGATAGTGTTTAAATGTATTAAACACTTCTGACTTATCTTTGATCACATAGATAGTGATCCATCTGGTAGCATCATCAACATAAATCACATAGTACCTTGAACCATTGATACTGAAATCCTTTGATGGTTCCCACACATCTGTATGTACCAACTCAAGCTTCTCTGAATACATGAAACCATGCTTGGAGTAAGATTGCTTATGAGCCTTACCTAATTGACATGCCTCACATCTGTATGTCATACGTTGACCTGCAACATTAGGCAATCCAAGCACTGAACCATTGTTAATCATATCTTTGATACCTCTTTCATTGAAGTGTCCAAGCCTCTTGTGCCAAAGATCTAGCTCAAAGATTTTATGTCCTCCATAAGTGAACAAGGCATGACCAACATTACCTTGAATCTTCAATGTGAACAACCTTCCTTCTTTCTTCCCTGAAACAATCTGTTTATACCCATTGCTAGGGTCTTCCACAAACACTCCTTCATTAGTGAATCTAACTTCATAACCTTTTTCAACAATTTGTCCTACACTTATCAGATTCTTAGGAATTGTAGGAACATACAAGACCTTACTCAGGAGAGTGCTACCATCCTTAGCCTTCACTGATCCAATTGACTTCACATTGTGCTTTATATTGTCACCTGTTTGAACAACATGATTAGATACCTTATTTTCCAAATCAGTCATCAATGCTATGTTACCACTCAGGTGATTGCTACACCCTGAGTCAATGTAGAAGACTCTTTGGTCTTCACTTTGCCATTCACAAGTTGCATTCATTATCAATGTTGAATCCTCCTTCTGATCTGAAGCATAATTGTAGTAGGTATTATTATATTGTTGACTTTGGAATCCTCTACCTGCATTTCTTCCAAAGTAACCCCTACTACCTCTTCCTCTGAAGTTACCTCTTTGATTTCTACCACCTCTTCCTCTGAAGTTACCTCTTTGATTTCTACCACCTCTTCCTCTTGAATTAAAATTATGATTATATCCACCATTACTCTGATTATTATGCCAACAATCATTAGCTAAATGATTTGTCTTACCACAAATCCAGCAAGCTTTGACTCCATCTTTATTATTCCTGCCTCTTCCTCTACCTTTGCTACCTCCTCTTCCTCTTAGGAAGTTGGCTTGACTAGTTGTGCCTTCATCTTCATTTGCTTGTTGCTTCCCTTTGCTATTTTTCTTCTTTTCCTTTGAGTAGATTGCATGACCTGTACTCTTGTCACCTTCACCTTTGACATCCTGCTCAAAGGTTAACATGTGTCCTAGCAACTGATTTAAGTCAGGAGTAAAATGATCCAGTGATAATTCAGTAGATAGAATGAATGGTTTCCATTAATCATCACCTCTCAAACCTGTGAGGATTTGCCTTACCAATTTATCCTCCTCAATGTCTTCATCAATAGCTCCTAATGCATCTGCAATGTCCTTCATCCTTGTTACATAATCTGAAATGGATTGAGAGGCTTTCTTCTTGAATGAAGTAAATTCTATCCACAAAGATGCTTTCCTTGACTTTGTGGTATTTTGGAAATGCTCCTCCAAAGCATTCCATATATCACTTGCACTTTCAAGACCTCTAATGTGAGGTAGCAAGTAGTCATTGACTACCATATAGATAATGCTCCTAGCTTGAGCATCTCTCTTCATCCAATTCTTCAAATCTGATAATTCCTCCCTAGTTGGAACACTAGGATCTCTGAAATGAGGCTTTTCTTCTTCTCCTGTTATGTAGGCTATCAAG
>MU260469.1:95000-127500 GCA_020310875.1 Ceratopteris richardii
ATTGTTGGGTTGTAGGGTATGCACACACCCACAATTGTGCATAGGGACCCTCCCTAGACCATAATAATAACCCTCTTTGTATATACTTGAGTGTCACATGTGAACACTCTCCAGAAATCACTTTTTGATATTCCCTTAGACCATAGTGTAGGTGACCCATGGATAATTCACCTTTTTTGCTCTTACAAGGAAATCCCATGTAAAATTCCCACGCATGCATCTTCTTGGGATTTGTTGGTTGCAAGAAGAGATTTTAGAATATACTAGAAGATATGTTAGTTAGAGAGAATCACCTTTTTGACTTTTCAAAAGAGCACATGGGGAATAGAGCTTATCTTATAAATAGAAGCTCATTTTTGTAAAGAGGGGAGCTTTTGGTCTATGTGCTCTCATGTAAAATCCTTTACCAATGGAAGATGCTCTCATTTACTCCAAGAAGACTATTTACATTTACATTTATTGTGTCTTGTGAGTGTGTGAGAGTGGTGTGTGTGTGCCTATGCATGTCTCTCCTTTGCATGAGTAGAGTAGTTGTATTCTCTTGTATTTTCCTCATGGACAAGGATCCTTGACCCTCTATTCTCCTTGTTTTCAAGCATGTGGCAAAGCATGGGGCTGTTGCCAATGGCTTGAACATGTGGGAGGTAGAGGTGGATGAGAGGAGAGTCACTCTTGAGCTCTCCTACTTGCTTCCATGCAAGGTGGTGTTGGTTTTTGGCATTCCTTGCTACAACCTCAAGGCGCCGTTGCCGGGGATGGTCGGCCTTTCATCACTTGGAGAGCTCATTAACATGTGGTAAAGTATTGTGTTGCAATTTGTTTGCTCAATTACGTAGGATTTGATTTTGTGCATGGCACTTTCACCCTTCCTTTGGGCCATTTGCTCCCCATTTTCTTGCTTTTGTAGGGTAGTTTTAGTTCAATTTGAGTGTTTCACAAGAACAACCCCTAACCCCCTTATCTCCCTCATTCCCTCACATACACACCCTGCTTACATCCACCTTTGGCATCACTATTCACCTCTGTCATCTCTTTTTGAGTGTTGTCTTGAAAAGTGGGATGGGTTGTACTCTTTGTTATCCCTTCCACTCTTCAGTTTCACGAAAATCCAAAAGGAAATCAAACGTAGAAATTTTCCTTTGCATATCCTTACTTAAATGGTTGTATTTCAATGAGCTCTATACTCCAGTACTTATGTTGCAAAATTCAGCCTTTGGTTGAGAGACATGTCATTCTGTTTCTTGTCACATCATACATTAACTCGAAGGAGAGTACGTGCAGTAGGTGGCATGTGGCATGGGGAAGTTATTTCGGTGTCTCTCCTCTTTTGACTGACACGCACGGAGCTAGAGACTTTACTTCCTCCCTCCCATTCGCTACCATTCTGGAGGGGATTGCACAGGGTGTGTGTTTCTGTGGTTTTGCACAGGGGGGAGAGCTTGTTCGAGCCCCTTCTATTCTTACTTGATGCGCTGGGATGACTGTTGAGCTCCCCTCATTTGGGTTGAGTTTGTCTTTGCCTAACCACCCTTCTTCTCCTCTTCTTGGCCGAATGTTGCTGCACAGGGAGGAATCGTGTCATCCCCTTCTTGGGCGGAATTTTGGCCAGTTGTAGCTCTTGCCCTGGGGTTGAGCTTTCCATGTGCCCCTCTCTTCTGTGCGTGCATTATGGGGACGGAGCTCCTCATGCACTTTGCTCGAGTGTGATGTGCGATGGCGGGACAACCTCTCACCTCCATCTGCCAAAAGAAGTCACCCCACTTCGTTCTGCTATAGAATTGGAGTGATCCTATTGATATACACGCTTTTATCACCATTCAGGCACAATGTTTTGAGTTCTTTGAAGGTGGCGACCAAGTATTGTTGATGTCCCCCTTCCACTGTGAAGAGTGGTGTTCATAAAGACGACAGTAGCTGTGGTGAGAAACAAGGAGTTTTGTGAAGATGCTCTACCTCTAGATAATATCGAGCCTCCATGACGGAATGAAGCTCCTTGCTTCCCATCGGTACTCCCTCTATGGACTGGTCTTCTATACATGCTGCCGGTGACCATCTCAAATGACCTTCTTGTTCCTCGACCTGCTGGAAAAGTTGAGCTTTGGGGCCAGCACCTCCTGTACCAGATAAGCTATGGCGACCTTTGGAATCTTCTTCACTGACGAGCTCACTCCCCCAGCATTCAGATGCTCCGGTCCAGGTTTGTGCTTGCCTCTCGAGACAAGATAGCTAACAAAAGTGGGTGTTGCCCCATGATCCTCCATGTCCTCCATGGCTCTCCGTTTGCTTGGCACCATCCTATGTGTGCATGATATCCTATCATTTCGACTACCTTTCATGGGGGATATGCTTGCTCTCGAACTCTCCTGGTTGCAATCATTGGTGAGGTATGATGCTTAGAGTTCCTCTTCCGACGTATCGTTTTGATGATCTCTAATGAACTCAAAGAAATGACTCTTCAAGGGGTTTCATGTGTCCCTCCAAGCACTCACGAGGAAAACTACGAAGTAGCATCAGTATGCCAAGAGGAAGGTAGCTACTGACACCATGCGCATTTGATGCATTATGGGTTGTTGCGGTCTGAGTCCTTCTTCACCCCTAAAACCATATGAAGTAATAAGGATGCACATTGTTGATCGACTGGCATCTTCCTTGATGGATACAACAATGCTGAACTGCTAAGATTTAGGACCTGGACATGAGCATATGTATTTGACATTCGAAAAGCTTCAATATCTAGATATCATACGATACAGACCAAAAACTAGCTCAACCGTATGAATGATGAAGTCAAGGTAGGTGTGGACATCTCACCTCTGCAGCAAGTATGACTATGATGAGTATCATTATCCTTTCTTATTCTGGTTCTGTCTAAGCTTACATGTTTGGGGAAAGCTAGAGATGTCCATGCTGTCCATGAGGGCGTAACAAACTAAAGAGGATGGACCCACTATTTGTGGGATGATATCTGTCACTAGCAAGGTAAAATCCATCGGCTCCTCCATCTCTGTCCACCTCAGTCAATGCCGACTAGTTTATCACATGTGCACCATATTGTTCTTCTCTCGAAAGCAGCAATCTGTTGTAAAGCCATCAATTTCCACTACTCTAAGGTGCTCAATACTGTTGCAACACTTGAGCTAATGCATATTGCTTCATTTTGGAAACAACTGTTGCAACTATTCATGGGCGCTTTGGTAGCTGCTAGATTTGATTATGCAGGATGAAAGATAAGGTCTCGGTTGCTCTGAGAAGACAAGTATGCAAACTTCAAGGCTGCAAGGATCTGTTCTTGCTTGTCACTTCGGGTTGTTGGATGCAACATCTATGAGGTCGCCACTTGAACAAATGGACAAGTGAAGAGGTGAAGGTGGAAGCCTGTGTCATACCTTTGAGATGTGCAAAGCTTCAAAGCATTGGAATAACTGTTTGCTGTTGTTGGGAAGTCCCCAAAGTGTTCTCAACATTAGATAAGACAGTGACTCATACTTGGTGTAAATGTTGGAATACCAGGATGTTTGCGAACCCCTGCTGACTCCTGAAGCCTGAGAGGTTACAATAGTATTAGGTTGTTGGATCAATGGTATTGCAGCTGGGGACCAAACATTCACACTCATTTGCAGACGGTACTCAAAAGGAAAGATTGTCTGGTCCTCTTTTGATCCATAAAAATATGATTTCCTCTTTTTGAAATTTGTGTTTAACATAGAGTTGATGTAATCTTTTAAATTGAGACATGTGGCAGTAACTGATTCTTTCGCATGACCTGCAAGCCTCGCTGCGAGGAATGATCACAATGCAATGGCTTTCTGGGCCAAGTAATAACTACTACATGCTGAATATAGGATGTTCTCTGATGTGAAGGATAGGACGCGTGGTGTGCAGGTTTGAAGGAGGTTGAGGATGGCTATTTGCCATTGTTTGAGGACAGGACTGTGTAACTGTTCAGATTGATGTGTCCACCACTCCTGCAATCACTATGAGCCTCTGATTTGGTGGAATATGGCTGCAATGATCAGAATCCATTATAGGTTTCGAGACACTACAATTTCTTTTGACAACTGGTGCCTGCCTCTACAGGATTTTTATACCCATGGTGACCATTGCTACTGATAGGATGAGTACTCTTGATTGTTGTCTACCCAATTCTATGACAATGTCAGCTCCCCCAAATGTTATGGATCCTTGCCCATGACTTTGGCTACTCAGAGGTGAGATAGCTCATGGTTGCTGCAGATATGTTTGCAGCAAGGATTTCAAGTGGGCAGGTCATCCGAATGCACCATGTTCTGAGTCCTACAGCTACTTCCCATTAGCAGGCTAGGATTGATTCTTCAAACTCTATGGTTCTAACTGTCTCTGTGGCCTTCTGATCCATCCTAGTCAAACTCTGTAATAGGAACATGCAACCATATTGTGGGATTGTTATCCATGTCTCTTTGCAAAATCTCCTAATGAAACTCCAACCCTCTGAAATAGAATTGCAAGCTGGACTGAAATGGTTACTGATTCCTACTTCCATGCAGACATGTTCAGAACAGGGACTACTCAAGTGAGTATGGTGTATGCTGGGCTTGAATGATGATGTTTGTGTTGAATCACTCACGAATTTGACATACAGACAAAGGAAGATAAAGAGAAGCGGAATCAAATACTCAAAAAATCAAAATCTTTAATTCACGGCCGTTATGTACAGTACAAAATCCTGCAGAATCAAAGTTCGTTACACCGAATCAAACTGTATATACAGAGAGAATGTGCATAAGAATAATAGAGAGGGAAGTTCGAATAAGAACATGCGTGAGAAGAGCGCGCAATATAAATAAAGCACATACAGAGGTCAAAAAGAGAGGTGAGAATGAAGTATGAGGAAGTGAGAAGACGCCAGAGATCGCGTATGCATAGAGACTAAAGAGAGAGTGAGTGAGAAGTTTTCAGAAGACCCCAGAGATCGCGTATGTACAGATGAATAACAGAAACCTGAAATGTCATGTGTTCATCTGAGAGAGATGGTAAACAGAAACTACTCAGTGTAGGAGAGTTTCTATGGCTTGAGCAATAAGAGGCCAAGCTAACTTGTACACATCTTCTCTAATAGAAAACACATGTTCATGTGGAAGTTTGCGCGCACTGTTCGTATGTGAAGAACTCTGAGTATTTTCATGTTACGGTAGAAAGTTCGTTAACCGTTAATAGTTACAGTTCATTAGTAAACGTGTCCCTCGGTACTCTCTTAGTCAATGAATGTTTTGGTCAAATAAACTTATCTCAGTAAACGCATTTTCGGTCATTTATAGTTTTCTCAGAAAAACGAGTTTTTTGGTAGAACAACGAAGCATATCTCGTAGAGTAAATTAAGGTTTTGTATGAGAGTTGGCTTATCTTATAGCTAGACATCTCTACTTTCAGTCCATCAATCATTTCGGTGAAATGGATATGTACACACAGTACAAAGTCTGATCGAAAGAAGACATTCTGAACCGGAGAAGTTTTCTCTTAAACTTCTGAAAGAGAAGGAAGTTCATGCATCACTTCCTTACTTCTTATATACTCTTGAAGTAATTACAAATAGAATAGGAGTTGATTACGGTAAGATTCCGGTATAACTCTGATGACAGTCCGGTGAAGTTCCGGTGGAATTTTTCTAGTAGATTCAAAACGCAGTCATATACGTTTGAGCGACAGAAACCGTGCTGAGCTACTGCTGATTATAGAGGTGGTCTAATATCACTCTAGCTTGGCAACCGAGTTCGGTGATGCGGCAATTTCCGTAGGCCTGACAAGGTTCAAGCCTTGCCGCAACGACCACCGACAGTGGTACAAGGGCGAAAGTTAATCGCCAATAAGTGGTATCAGAGCAGGTTAGTTCCACGAGCGGCATCAGAGCCAGAATATCCACCCTCAATTGGCATTAGGGCCAAGAGTATTCACCATCAATGGTGCCAGAGCTGGTTAACCACAACAAGTGGAACCAGAACGAGAAAGATTCTGAAGAGCAGAAAGATTCTCAAAAGGTCACCGGAAGTAACAGAAACAAGAAGATCTTGGCAGATCATGTCCAAATTGATAAATTGGACAGAGATAATTATCCCGCGTGGGTAATGCGCATGGAAGCCTTACTTATGAGTAAGGACTTAATGATGTATGTGACCGGAGAAGAAAAGAAGCCGATTTTCGAAGATGATAGTCAACCGAAAAAAGAAGAATTAGAAGCCTTGAAGTTGTGGTAGAAGAAAGATGCAACGGCAAGAGCTTACATTTATAATACCGATTCAGACCATTTACTACTGCACATTAGAGGCCTGGAGAAAGCGGAGGACATATGGAGTGCGTTGGAAGATCATTTCCAAAATACTTCGAAGGCTAGGAAGGCTAGCTTATGGTCCGAATTCACAACGTTCAAAAATAAGTCGAGTCAAAGCATTAGTGACTATGTCACTAAGATGAAGGATCTAGCAGATAATCTTGGATCCATAAATGAAGATGTCGAAGATCACAGATTAATAGCACAACTGTTAACAGGTTTGAGAGGAGATGAAAGGTGGAAACCTTTCGTACTCTCAACTGAACTTTCTTTAAATCATTTTGTACCAGATTTAAATCAGTTGCTTGGTTTGATGCTCACATATGAGCAAGACCTGAAAGGAGATGTAGATAAAGGACAAAGTTCTGCAATGTACATGAAGAACAAGAAGAAAGGCAAAGGTAAGTCAAAAGACAAGGAAGAGTCGAGTTCTCAAGCTTATTATGCAAGAGGTAAAGGCACCAGTAGAGGAAGAGCAAGAGGTTTTGGAAGAGGAAGAAGTAGCCAGAGTAACAATAAGAAGGCTTGCTGGATCTATGGACTAAGTAATCATTTGGCTCATGATTGTTGGCACAATCAACAAGGATCAAATCAAAATCAAAATAGTAACAGTAGAGACAAAAGCGGAAGATATCAGAGTAACTTTCAAAGAGGTAGACAAAATCAAAGAGGAAGCTACGGTAGAGGTGGAGCAAGAAGTTGGGGACAGAATCAATCCTACAACACCACCTACAACAATTATGCAAATGACACACAGAATGAAAGTCATACATCATTGATGATGAACTCAATTAGCACATCAGATAACGAAGACCTGAAGGTATTTTACATTGATTCTGGATGTTCTAATCACTTGTCAGGAAATATAGAACTAATGTTAGAATTGGAGAAAGGTAGTTCCAGTCATACTGTTCAAACAGATGACAATACGAGGCATAGTGTACATTCAATTGGAAAAGTGAAGTGTAAGAGTGGAGCAGATTTGCTAACCAATGTTTTGTATGTTCCAACAATACCGAAAAATTTGATCAGCGTGGGACAGATAGTTGAGAAAAATTTTCAGGTCAGATTTAAAAATGAAGGAGTATTTGCAGAAGATCCCGAGACAGATATAATCAGATTGTCTCTGGTAAGAAAGAAGGCGGACTCTTTACTTTAAGAGTACAAGGGAACATCGGCCAAGCACTGCTCACACATGGTGAAAAGGTGATTACAGAACTTGATCTCTGGCATAAGAGATTGGGTCATTTCAATGAAAAAGGAATTAAAAATATGATTACGAATCAGTCAGTACTGGGATTACCGAATGTACAGAATCAACATATGATTCATAAGTGCGAAGCATTTCAGATGGGAAAAGCCCACAGGTTACCTTTCCAGAAGAAAGGATTCAAACATGATGGAGTACTGGAACTCATTAATACAGATGTATGGGGTCCAACAAAAGAAGGATCAATCAGCGGATCAAGGTATTATGTTTTATTCATTGATGATGCTACAAGGTGGATAACTCTTTATGTTTTGAAAGAGAAATCAGAAGTGTTTGGAGCCTTCAGGCATTTTCATACATATGCTGAAAGACTCACAAGTCGAAAGCTGAAGAGACTGAGGTCTGATGGAGGGGGAGAATACTTCTCCCGAGAATTCAATGATTATCTTTGGAATGCAGGTATTAAGAGAGAAATAACCTGCAGGTATACACCACAACAAAATGGTGTAGCAGAAAGAAGGAACCAAACTCTAGTTGAGTTTGCACGAGCTATGCTAAAGGAAAAGGAGTGTCCAAATTATCTTTGGGCTGAAGCCGTAAATACAGCTACACACTTGGTAAACAGATTACCATGTACGGCATTAGATGGAATGACCCCGTATGAAGCCTGGTGGGGAAGAAGCCAACACTTGATCATTGCAAAGTGTTTGGATCAGTAGCGTATGCTTATGTACCATCACAACTCAGACATAAGCTTGAACCAAAAGCCGAGAAATATGTGTTCGTCGGATATGATGAAAAGCAAATGGGGTACAGGTTATGGAGTCCTCTAACAAAACAGTTTACTGTTTCCAGAGATGTTACATTTGATGAACAGAAAAGTTGGTATACAGATCAAAGTCACACAACGGAAGAATTTAAAGAAGAAGTAAGAAGGAAAGAGAAAGGGAAATCAATCGTACAGGTAAATAGAGATGAAGACTATATGCAAGCAAGTACGTCCAGGATCGGATCAGGTATGAGAAATGAAGATGAACAGGGATTTGATGAAGACGTGTATTCAGATACACATGAAGAGTTTGAACCAAGAAGGTCAAACAAGAATAGAAGACAACTAGAAAGGTATTCCTATGATACCTCGTATATAACTCAGAAAAATTACGCATATATGATCAAAGATGATGAAGAACCTCAGAACTATGATGAAGCTAAAGGCAAGAAGCAATGGGAAGAAGCAATGGAAGAAGAGTTTATCGCACTGGAAGAGAACAAGACATGGGAACTTGTTCCTAAACCAAATGGTAAGAAAGTTATCAGAAATAAATGGGTTTTCAAAGTTAAGAAGCTTGCAGATGGAAGGATAGCCAGACACAAAGATAGACTGGTTATCAAGGGCTATGCTCAGACGCATGGCATAGATTATGACGAGACGTTTAGTCCGATGGCAAAGATGTCAACCATAAGGACAGTGATTGCTATAGCAGCATCAAAAGGATGGAAGCTAAGTCAGCTAGATATAAAGAACGCATTTCTGAATGGATACATATTAGATGAAGTCTACATGGAACAACCGGAAGGGTTTGTAAGTTCTAGATACCCAAATTTTGTTTCCAGATTAAGAAAAGCACTTTACGGACTGAAGCAAGCTCCAAGAGCTTGGAATTATAGACTTGTGAAATATCTCAATGAACTTGGATACCAAAGTTCGAAAGCAGATGCAAGTCTACTCATTAAGAGAACAGAAGAAGGTATGATCTACATTTGTATTTATGTAGATGACATTATAATTACAGGTACTTCAGATGAAGGAATTAAAGAAGCAAAGAGATTACTCGAAAAGGAGTTTCAGATCAGTGATCTAGGAAAGTTGTCATACTTTCTAGGAATGGAAATCACATACACAGATCATGGTGTATATGTTACGCAAGAAAGGTATCTCCTAAACTTACTGAAGAATTTTAATATGGAGAATTGCAGAGAAGCTTCAACACTGCTTGTAGCAAATCATAAACTCGGCAGATACAGTGGAGTAGAGTTTAAAGATATGAGGAAATATCAGTCGTTAGTGGGAAGCTTAATTTACGCTACACTAACACGACCGGATCTTAGCTATGCAGTGGGAGTTCTCTCATAGTTCATGCATTGTCCGAAAGATCAACATTGGGTTGCAGGACAGAGAGTTCTTAGATATATCAAAAGAACTATAAAAGAAGGATTATACTATCCTTTTACGTCAGATATACAGCAGAGAGCATTTAGTGACTCAGACTGGGCAGGAAGTCAAGATGACAGAAGATCAACACATGGGTATATGATATACCTAGGAGATAAGCAAGTAAGCTGGTGTTCGAAGAAACAACACACAGTGGCTTTATTGTCGACAGAAGCAGAATATAAGGGACTTGTAGAAGCAACTAAAGAAGTGATGGATGCAGACCTTGTTCAAAAGCATGGGTATTGATCAAGGTATACCAATCATACATGGAGATAATATGAGCTCGCTATATCTTGCAGCAAATCCAGTATTTCATGCAAGAACAAAGCACATAGAAATTCAGTATCATTTCCTGAGGGAAAAGGTAATGGAGAAGGAGATAGAAATAATATACACTCCGACAAAAGATCAGATTGCAGATATTTTAACAAAGAGCTTGGATGGAACAAAGACAAGCAGATTCAAAGAGGCAGGTGTAAAAGAAAGGAAAATATATGAAAGATAGGAAGAGTCAAATTAGTGATTGAGGGGGAGCTGTTGAAGAATCACTCACGAATTTGACGTACAGAGAAAGGAAGATAAAGAGAAGCGGAATCAAATACTCAGAAAATCAAAATCTTTAATTCACGGCCGTTATGTACAGTACAGAATCCTGCAGAATCAGAGTTCATTACACCGAATCAAACTGTATATACAGAGAGAACGTGCATAAGAATAATAGAGAGGGAAGTGCGAATAAGAACGTGCGTGAGAAGAGCGTGCAATATAAATAAAGCACATACAGAGGTCAAAAAGAGAGGTGAGAATGAAGTATGAGGAAGTGAGAAGACGCCAGAGATCGCGTATGTATAGAGACTAAAGAGAGAGTGAGTAAGAAGTTTTCAGAAGACGCCAAAGATCGCGTATGTACAAATGAATAACAGAAACCTGAAATGTCAGGTGTTCATTGTTAAAATATATACATTTCTAGGGCAAGCTCAAGTTTTGTTTTTCATAAAATAACTTCAATTGAAGGCTTTTGAACCTTAGGAAAGTCAAAGTTCAAAGATGAAGGCGCAACCTTATCCAAAAGGAGGCATTGGACCACCAAAAGCCACTCCAATGAAGAGACAAAGTCACAAGGCAAGTGAAGAGACAAGGAGGGCATGTGAAGAGACATGGAGGACATATGAAGAGTCATAGAAGGCTCCCAAAGCTATATAAACACCATCCAAGCTCATTCAAGGTGTGTGTGGATGCTAAGAAGTCGTGGTGCTGCAGACATATGTGTCATTGAACCATAGGCTCTCATAGATGCTCTTATTCTCTTGTATATCTCTCCTACCCTTTCCAAAAGGTGCTCCATTTCTGTAGCAGCCTGTTAGGACTTCAATTTCTCTTTGTAGGAAGCTCCATTCTGAGAGTTCTTGTACTTGCTGGAAAGCTTATAAAGCAAGGATTCTATTCCAAAAAGAATTTTGGCAAAACTCTTCTTGTACTGTGAGATATTATTATTTCTTTGTCTGCTGTTCTGTCCCGAAACCTGCTAGGAAAACTGGGCTGTCTTGTGTGACTCAGTTGACAGGTCTACAGGTGTCCAAATCCAATGCTTGATAGCTCATTGGAAAGCCCTTACTGTCTAGTTTGTGTGGCTAAAAGGGTTTTGTGATTGGATTCGGGAATTGGGAGATATACCAGTTTTAGTGAGTACTGGTCTGAGGGCAGATAGGTCTTGGGAAGGGTCCAAGCTTCTTGTTGTGCATTTGGAGGAGAAATCTTCCAACATTCATCTGAGAGAGATGGTAAACAGAAACTACTTAATGTAGGAGAGTTTCTATGGCTTGAGCAATAAGAGGCCAAACTAATTTGTACACATCTTCTCTAATAGAAAACACATGTTCATGTGGAAGTTTGCGCGCACTGTTTGTATGTGAAGAACTCTGAGTATTTTCATGTTACGGTAGAAAGTTCGTTAACCGTTAACAGTTATAGTTCATTAGTAAACGTGTCCCTTGGTACTCTCTTAGTCAATGAATGTTTCGGTCAAATAAAGTTATCTCAGAAAACGCATTTTCGGTCAGTTACAGTTTTCTCAGAAAAACGAGTTTTTCGGTAGAACAACGAAGCATATCTCGTAGAGTAAATTAAGGTTTTGTATGAGAGTTAGCTTACTTATAGCTAGACATCTCTACTTTCAGTCCATCAATCATTTTGGGGAAATGGATATGTACACATAGTACAAAGTCTGACCGAAAGAAGACATTCTGAACCGGAGAAGTTTTCTCTTAAACTTCTGAAAGAGAAGGAAGTTCACGCATCACTTCCTTACTTCTTATATACTCACTTGAAGTAATTACAAATAGAATAGGAGTTGATTCCGGTATAACTCTGATGACAGTCCGGTGAAGTTCCGGTGGAATTTTTCCAGTAGATTCAAAACGCAGTCATATACGTTTGAGCGGCAGAAACCGTGCTGAGCTACTGCTGATTATAGAGGTGGTCTAATATCACTCTAGCTTGGCAACCGAGTTCGCTGATGTGGCAATTTCCACAGGCCTGACAAGGTTCAAGCCTTGGCGCAATGACCACCGACAGTGGTACAAGGGCGAAAGTTAATCGCCAACAATTTGGGGGTTGCTACACTTTTTTACCACAACCTTTGTTTACAACATTGTTACTCGTTTTTGGTTATGATGGCCGTGTTTTGCTTTCATACTGTCTTGTTTCACAAATTGTACCAAAGCTAGATTAAAGACTAAAAGCATGTGTACCTACTCATGTCACATACCTGTCCTTAGGAACAGAGGAAGATGTGGAGCTGAATCCATGCTTGAGCAATACATTTGACTGTGTGTATAGTAGGTGTACTAGCTTTTACAGATTGATGTTCTTTGTCAGCTTGCTAAAGATAGGACCAATTGCCTTGATTCTCTCTTCATTTGTGCCTCTACATCTTACACTTGAGGCCACACTAAACTCATCAGATGGAGGTTCCTCTTCTACAGCATAGCACCTGGTGCTTACGGACACGCACCCACTCAGTATAGTCTGATTGCGGCATATGACTACTCACGGTCATGCACAATCACTTTGTACCTTCATGCTTTTGAGCAGGCGATGAAGCCTCATTTGCGGATATTGGAGCCTCTGGTTTGGACTTCCTTGGCCCCCTGCAAAGGGATGGTGCCCTTAACTCCAGACCATTTCATAGGAATCATTTTGTTTAACATCTGATAATGGGTGGGATGCCAACATTGCACTAATATTTCAAATGATGTATTTTTTGCTAATGACAGTCTCTACCCTTTGATTGCTTTCCATGATGAGTTGGCAGTTGATCAGTCACATTCTGGTATTGGCTGTGCCACCGAATTCATTTGTACACCTCTCTGTGGGTGACCTAGGTTTTGGAGCTCCAGGATGGTTCTTATCAGTAACTGCCCCTGTGCAATATACTAGTTTTGGGGATCACATTGACTGTGATGTTGCTCATCTTCAGCTTGAGGCTACTACTAAACTGATTATTTGATCACTAAAAGTTCTTTTAGGTCTCCTAAAGATGAACTTAACAAGATTTATGCACATGTGACATGGAAGGAACTACTCCATGGAATGACTGCATATTCAGCAACAAAGGCTTCTCTTTTGGATGGCTGGGCTGACTGCCCCCCATGGGGATTGTGTCGCCCAGCTCTGAAGACTGAAGATTTTTAGATTAAAGGAAGGATTGATGGCCTGAAGACGGACATGCTATTGATTTAAAGATTGATTGCAGACTGAAGCATTGCAGCTTCCCAGACTTGAAGACTCCAACAGATCAGTTGTGTATGATCTTCCTTTCTACCTTTGTCGAGGACAACAAAGTCTAGGGAGAGGAGAGAGTGTTGGGTTGTAGGGTATGCACACACCCACAATTGTGCATAGGAACCCTCCCTAGACCATAATAATAACCCTCTTTGTATATACTTGAGTGTCACATGTGAACACTTCCAAAAATCACTTTTTGATATTCCCTTAGACCATAGTGTAGGTGACCCATGGATAATTCACCACTTTTGCTCTTACAAGGAAATGCCACGTAAAATTCCCACGCATGCATCTTCTTGGGATTTGTTGGTTGCAAGAAGAGATTTTAGAATATACTAGAAGATATGTTAGTTAGAGAGAATCACCTTTCTGACTTTTCAAAATAGCACATGGGGAATAGAGCTTAGCTTATAAATAGAAGCTCATTTTTTTAAAGAGGGGAGCTTTTGGTCAACGTGCTCTCATGTAAAATCCTTTACCAATGGAAGATGCTCTCATTTACTCCAAGAAGACTATTTACATTTACCTGTATTGTGTCTTGTGAGTGTGTGAGAGTGTGTGCGTGTGCCTATGCATGTCTCTCCTTTGCATGAGTAGAGTAGTTGTATTCTCTTGTATTTTCCTCATGGACAAGGATCCTTGACCCTCTATTCTCCTTGTTTTCAAGCATGTGGCAAAGCATGGGGCTGTTGCCAATGGCTTGAACATGTGGGAGGTAGAGGTGGATGAGAGGAGAGTTGTTGAGAGTGATGGATGGATGCACTCAGGAAATCAGTTGGTGCTGCAAAACCTGCTTCACACCTGCCCTCTTTCCTTTCCAGATATGCTTAGTAGACTTCTTAAGCTTGCAAATGACACCAAGAAACTATATATGTGCTTTACAAATCAATTGTGTAATGACTAGATCAAAACAGATGACTTGGTACTTCAAAAATCAAGCAAAACCTTCTATTCCTGTAGTGATACCTGCTCAGACTTTTACTCAGTGTGTCCAGCACACTTAAAATTGGAACAATTCCTTTTGAGAGTATCAATATACCTTAGTAAGCTACCAATCACAAGTGGAATCACTTCAATTGATAAACTATGCACTGAGAAATAAGTTTAGCAAAATTATAATCACCCCTGACTTTTCAGGAACTCTGCAGACAAATACCAGTGTGCACCTCGATTCGATTTTCTCCCAAATGGCTGAATTTAAACCTTTGAAATTTTGTATGCTTGTAGTAGACTTTGAGCTGGTTCCAATGAGCTATAGAACACTTGATTTGGTTCAGTAGATCCAGAGAAATGCCCTGATGAAGTTGACAGACTTAGAGTAGGTGACTCAGACAAAACAGAGATGATGAATGTATACTTCTATTGATATATGTGTTTGTACAATCTCATTAGCTTGCCAAGCACAGCTAAATGAGGTATTGTGGTGTTGGCTATGGAGTAACCTTCACACACAATGAGTTACAATAAAGTTTTGCCTCGGGGAGTGAGCTAGAGTGAGAGAGTAGTCCGCGACTTTTTCACTACATCCTTTATAGGAGATTGATCTTCATTTGAATTTGAATTTCAAACTTAGGCTCCCTTGAATCTCTCCTCTAAAAGTAGGGAGATATTCTCTCTATCTCAACATTCATATTTCCACGACTCTAGTGGTAGGTGGATGACTTAAAGTGATTACAAACAAATGAAAAATCACTTAGACTTTTACAAGGGGTAAAACAGTAGGAACACATAAGCATATGTTCATGTGAGCTTTGCTTTAAGTGAAGCCTTGATAATCCTTTGTCCATGCTAATCTTCAATGAGTCCAAGGTTCCAAGCCAATGTGTGTAGGCTTGTCTTGCACCAACAGCTCCCCCTCAAGCCAAACACTTTGGCTTAAGTCTTCTTCTTCATTCTTCAATTACTTCCTGCAATCCAATCATAGATTTGAATCTGCATAGCTTGTTTCCATCCAATGCCTTTGTAAGTAAATCTGCACATTGCATATTAGTAGATACATATGTCAATTGAATCTCTTTACTTAACAATTTCTCTCTCACATAGTGGTAATGAACCTCTATGTGTTTGGTTCTGGCATGATAAATTGGGTTTGCTGCAAGGTGAAGAGAGCTAGTGTTATCTCCAAATATAATGGGTGGCCTTGTGAGTAGGCCTAACTCTGTATATAGAAGCTTCAACCAGATAGCTTCTTGAGTAGCATTTGCAAGTCCTCTATACTCTGCTTCAGTGGATGACAATGCCATTGTAGGTTGCTTCTTAGCTGACCAAGAGATAGGCTTATCCCCTGCAAAACAAATGTAACCTGAGGTGCTTCTCCTATCATCCTTGCATCCTGCCCAATCTGCATCTGAGTAAACCTTTATATCAATATCTGATGTATAAGGAAAATACAAACCATGACTTTGAGTTCCCTTAAGGTACTTCAAGATCTTCTTTGCTGCCTCTAGGTGAGGTACCCTTGGTTTGTGCATGAATTGACTAAGCACACTTACTCCATATGCTATGTCAATTCTAGTCAAGGTAGCATAGTTCAAACTACCCACCATGCTTTGGTATCCTGTAATGTCTTTGATTTCTTCTCCTTCATGAGCACTTAGTTTTTGGTTAACTTCCATTGGAGTAGTAGATACCTTAGCATCCTGCAAACCAAACTTCTTGACCATATCCTGTACATACTTCTTTTGAGTAATGTAGATACCTGTATCTGTATAGATCAATTCAAGACCTAGGAAATATTTTAGTAATCCAAGATCACTAATCTTGAATTCTTTCATCATCTGTCCTTTGATGTGTCTAATCCCATTGACATCATTACCTGTAATGATGATGTCATCAACATAAACACATAAGTAGATTACCTCTGTACTACTTCTCTTTATGAATAGAGAAGTGTCTGCTTTGCTCATCACAAATCCTTGGTCTTGGAGGTAGGTGGTCAATCTGTAGTTCCATGCTCTAGGTGCCTGCTTCAAACCATACAGAGCCTTCTTCAATTTACAAACATAATGTACCTTTCTTGGATCTTCATAGCCAGGTGGTTGTGACATGTAGACTTCTTCAGATATCCATCCATTTAGGAATGCATTCTTCACATCCAATTGGTACATGTTCCAATTCTTGGATGCAGCTACACTCACCAAAACTCTGATAGTTGGCATCTTGGCCACAGGAGAAAATGTCTCCTCATAATCAATGCCTTGGGTTTGTGCAAAACCCTTGGCTACCAACCTAGCTTTGTACCTGTTAATTGTACCATCTGAATTCTTCTTCAATTTGTAGATCCATCTGGATCCTATTACCTTCATAGTGTCCTTCTTGGGTACCAATTCCCAAGTATCACTCTCTTTGAGGGCTTCTATCTCCTCATCCATCGCTTCTCTCCATTCTGGCTTTGTAATTGCTTCTTCATAGGTACCTGGTTCTTCATTCAACAAGTCTTTTGCAAGATATACAGAATGTTTAGTTACAAGTGATGTGTCATACCCAAATCTGATAGGTTTCTTCTTCTCTCTCTGAGATCTTCTCATAGCTTGAGTAGAAGTTTCTGCCTTGTCCTCCAATTGCTTCATCTTCATCTTTCCTTTGGATTTCCAAGCCTTGAACTCTTCAAGGTTTATTGTATCATCATCTGAGCTTGAATCTTCTTGCTGAGTTTGCTCTTCCTTGGTAAGCTTTGGAAAATCTTCCTCCATGTCATAGGGTAGACTCACTTTCCTGCATTCATTCTCATACCATGAGTCATTCTCATCAAATATGACATCTTTGCTTACCTTGAACCCTTTGTTTGTGGGGTTGTAGAATCTGTATCCCTTTTGGTTCAAATCATAACCAATGAAGATACATTTCTCTGCCTTTGGGTCTAGCTTTCCTCTTACCTGTGAGGGAATATGCACATATGCAACACAACCAAAGATTTTACAATGATCCAGAGAGGGTCTCTTACCATGCCATGCTTCATATGGTGTCATACCATCAAGTGATTTGGATGGCAATCTATTGATGAGATAAGTGGCAGTGGATACACTCTCTGCCCATAAGTAATTTGGCAACTTTTTCTCATTGAGCATAGACCTAGCTGTTTCCACTATAAGTCTATTCCTTCTTTCTGCTACCCCATTTTGTTCAGGTGAGTATCTTGTAGTGATCTCCCTTTTGATGCCTCTTTCCTGCAAGAAATCTTCAAACTCATTGGAGAAGTATTCTCCTCCACCATCTGACCTTAGCCTCTTCAAGCTTCTACCTGTTTGATTCTCAACAAGTGCAAGATACCTCTTGAAACAATTAAACACTTCATCTTTATGCTTCATAAAATATAAAATGGTCCATCTGCTATAGTCATCAATAAAGGACACATAATATCTTGAACCAGAAATGGAAGGGTCCTTGCTAGGTCCCCAAACATCTGTGTGTACCAAGTCTAGGTAGTCTTCATGCATGAAACCTTTCCTTGAGTAGGGTAATCTGTGAGACTTACCAAATTGACATGATCCACATTTGTAAATCATGTGTTGCTTGGATACATTAGGTATCCCAAGCACACATTGATCCCTGCACATTTGCTTGAGAGTCCTTTCACCTATGTGCCCTAATCTATTGTGCCATATTTCTAACTCTGAAAGTGTCTGATCCTTGTAATTATACAAAGCAATGTTTTTTGTATCTTCTAGCTCAAATGTAAATAATCTACCTGATTTCTCCCCTTTGGCTATCCTTCTGAATCCTTGTTTTGGGTCCTCCACATATGCTCCATGTTGTGTGAATCTGACCTGCAAACCTTTCTCCACAATCTGACCAACACTCATCAAATTCTTAGTTATTGTTGGTACATAGAGTACCTTGCTTAATAGGTTTTGATTACCATCACATGTCTTCACATTTCCAATTTTGACAACAGAGTGCTTAGTGTCATCACCTGTTTGTACCTGATGTTTGCCCTTGGGCTCTTCCAAATCAGAAAGTAGTGCCACATTGCCAGCTACATGGTTAGAACATCCTGAGTCAATGTAAAATAAATGATCATCATTTGTACCTATCTTGGAGGTCATGTTCATGATCAATAAGGAGTCATCCTGCTCCTCTGTGTAGTTGTTGTAGTCTCTTCTATTTCTGAATCCACCTTGGTAGTTTCCATTGTGGTTGTTGTTGTAGTTGTTGTTGTATTGGTTGTTGTACCCATTGTAGCTTTGATGTTGGTTGAATCTACCTCTTCCTTGAGAGTATCCACCTCTTGAGTAGCCTCTTCCTCTCTGATTTTTGTAGTTCTTGTAGCATTCATCTGTGGTATGATTGGACAACCCACAGATGTTGCAAGGTGATGAGTTGTAGGGTCTCCCCCTACCTGACTTACCTCCTCTGCCTCTTCCTCTAGATGACCTACCTCTCCCTGCATAATTGGCTTGAGAGGTAGAGCCTTCTTCATCCTGTTTCTTCTTGCCTTTATCTTTAACTTTCTTATCAGTAAAGAGAGCAGAGGGCTTATTACCTTTTGATTGATCTCCAGCTTTGGTGAACTTTGCTTCATGTGTAAATAGTTGGCCCATGAGTGTTGTAAGATCAGGGGTATGCATGTCCATGTAGAGGTCCATTGCAGTGGTGAAACTTTCCCACTTATCATCTACCTTGAGTCCATTTGTCACTTGCCTGACTATTTGCTCCTCTTTAATTTCCTCTCCAATGCTTGCTAGTTGGTCTGCCACATCTTTGATCTTTGTCACATAATCTGAGACTGATTGCTTGGGCTGTTTCCTAAGGGTTGTGAACTCAATCCATAATTGTTGGTGCAAGACAAGCCTACACACATTGGCTTGGAACCTTGGACTCATTGAAGATTAGCATGGACAAAGGATTATCAAGGCTTCACTTAAAGCAAAGCTCACATGAACATATGCTTATGTGTTCCTACTGTTTTACCCCTTGTAAAAGTCTAAGTGACTTATCATTTGTTTGTAATCACTTTAAGTCATCCACCTACCACTAGAGTCGTGGAAATATGAATGTTGAGATAGAGAGAATATCTCCCTACTTTTAGAGGAGAGATTCAAGGGAGCCTAAGTTTGAAATTCAAATTCAAATGAAGATCAATCTCCTATAAAGGATGTAGTGAAAAAGTCGCGGGTTACTCTCTCACTCTAGCTCACTCCCCCAGGCAAAACCTTATTGTAACTCATTGTGTGTGAAGGTTACTCCATAGCCAACACCACAATACCTCATTTAGCTGTGCTTGGCAAGCTAATGAGATTGTACAAACACATATATAAATAGAAGTATACATTCATCATCTCTGTTTTGTCTGAGTCACCTACTCCAAGTCTGTCAACTTCATCAGGGCATTTCTCTGGATCTACTGAACCAAATCAAGTGTTCTATAGCTCATTGGAACCAGCTCAAAGTCTACTACAAGCATACAAACTTTCAAAGGATTTCATTCAGCCATTTGGGAGAAAATCGAATCGAGGTGCACACTGGTATTTGTCTGTAGAGTTCCTGAAAAGTCGGGGGTGATTATAATTTTGCTAAACTTATTTCTCAGTGCATAGTTTATCAATTGAAGTGATTCCACTTGTGATTGGTAGCTTACTAAGGTATATTGATACTCTCAAAAGGAATTGTTCCAATTTTAAGTGTGCTGGACACACTGAGTAAAAGTCTGAGCAGGTATCACTACAGGAATAGAAGGTTTTGCTTGATTTTTGAAGTACCAAGTCATCTGTTTTGATCTAGTCATTACACAATTGATTTCTAAAGCACATATATAGTTTCTTGGTGTCATTTGCAAACTTAAGAAGTCTACTAAGCATATCTGGAAAGAAAAGAGGGCAGGTGTGATGCAGGTTTTGCAGCACCAACTGATTTCCTGAGTGCATCCATCCATCACTCTCAACAGTGGTATCAGAGCAAAGAAGGTAAACATGGGTGATGGTTTCCCTTCCTTCATTGACAAATTGGACAGAAACAATTATCAAGCTTGGTCATTGAGAATGAAGACCTATCTACAAGGGAGAAGTCTATTTGGATACATATCAGGAGATGAGGAGTTGCCTTCATTCAAGACTAGAGGATTACCTACAAAAGATGAGCATGAAAGACTTAACCAATGGTGTGCAAAGGATGCTTTGGCAAGGTCTTATCTCTTAAACTCTATATCTGACTTTCTTTTACCTCATGTAAGAAACTGTAAAACTTCCCAAGAGACTTGGGAAACCTTGTCAAATTACTTTTCCTCCAACACAAGGGCTAGGAAGAACCAATTATGGATTGAGTTCACAACCCTTAGGAAGCAGCCCAAGCAATCAGTCTCAGATTATGTGACAAAGATCAAAGATGTGGCAGACCAACTAGCAAGCATTGGAGAGGAAATTGAAGAGGAGCAAATAGTCAGGCAAGTGACAAATGGACTCAAGGCAGATGATAAGTGGGAAAGTTTCACCACTGCAATGGACCTCTACATGGACATGCATACCCCTGATCTTACAACACTCATGGGCCAACTATTTACACATGAAGCAAAGTTCACCAAAGCTGGAGATCAATCAAAAGGTAATAACCCCTCTGCTCTCTTTACTGATAAGAAAGTTAAAGATAAAGGCAAGAAGAAACAGGATGAAGAAGGCTCTACCTCTCAAGCCAATTATGCAGGGAGAGGTAGGTCATCTAGAGGAAGAGGCAGAGGAGGTAAGTCAGGTAGGGGGAGACCCTACAACTCATCACCTTGCAACATCTGTGGGTTGTCCAATCATACCACAGATGAATGCTACAAGAACTACAAAAATCAGAGAGGAAGAGGCTACTCAAGAGGTGGATACTCTCAAGGAAGAGGTAGATTCAACCAACATCAAAGCTACAATGGGTACAACAACCAGTACAACAACAATTACAACAAAAACCACAATGGAAGCTACCAAGGTGGATTCAGAAATAGAAGAGATTACAACAACTACACAGAGGAGCAAGATGACTCCTTATTAATCATTGTGAAGAGAGATGGTGGATGCAATCCAAAGATGAGTAGGTGCCGCTACAACCAGCTTCACACCAGCCAACTGAGACTTCAGAGTTGATTAGTAGACCCTTTGAGCTTCCTAAATCCACCAAAATATCAGCCAAGTACTTTGGAACATGTATCCCAAAAGTTTAAGTCAAGACAGGCTAGTTGCGAAATGACTAGCTCCCAAAACTTGCTATTTTTGGACATACACCTGCTGGAAAAAATGAACAGTGCTCTCAACCTGGAAGGAATTAGAAAAATTCCTTTTGGGCATAGCAAATAGACTTAGCAAGCTTCCTATTCCAAGTTAAAACACTTCAAATGATGGACTGAGCACTGAGAACAAGTTTCATCAAGTTCTGGAACATTCCCACAATTCTCGGGGCTCTGCAGAGATAGACCAGTAAGCAGTAAAATGCAGATATCTCCAAAAGTATAAATCCAATGACCTTGAAAATTTATAGGTAGAAACTAGACAGTGAGAGCTATCCAACGCACTTTAAAACACTGAAAAATGTTCAGTAAAACTCGAGATATGACCTTCTGAAGTTACTGCTCTGAGTGAGTATAGCAGAGAACAAAACAGAGAGGTAGATGATAATAAATGTATAGATTCACATATGATTACAACCACATTGGCAATGAATCTTTGCACAATGGGAGTAGAATGATAGAGCTATGGAGTAAGCTCTTCAATCTCTACAAAATGACATGAAGTGGTCACGTACAAGGCTTGCTAATCGCCTCTTCCTTCTTGCTCCTTTTATAGCAATTCTTGGAGGGAGTTTTGAATTCGAATTCGAATGGCTCCACCTAAAAGTGATCCCCAAAGTTAGGAGAGATTCCCTCAGCTCAAAAATTCGTGATTTTGGTAGTTGGAGCCACGAATTTTCTTTTACATCATGGATGAGGTAAGCCATCCTTTTACTTTTTTCTTTTTCCATTTACAAGAGATAAAATGTACTCTTTTACAAGAGGTGTTCACATGACTACTCATGTGACTTACAAATGAGGATAATATCAAGCATATCAAGCATGTAGGCTTGGGCAAAATGCACCAACAGCTCCCCCTCAAGCCTAACATGCTTGGCCTCCAAATAAGTCTTCAATTGTCCTTGATTTCCTGCAAACCAATCATCAACTTGAATCTACTTAATTTCGTACCATCAAGAGCTTTCGTCAACATGTCTGCACATTGCATATCTGTAGAGACGTAGGATAGTTGAATATCCTTGCTCATTAGCTTCTCCCTTACATAATGGTAGTGGACTTCAATATGCTTGGTTCTAGCATGGTATACCGGATTAGCTGCTAGATGTAGTGAGCTTGTGTTGTCACCAAAAATGTGAGGTGTTGAAGAATGAAGTCCAAGATCTGTGTACAAAGATTTTAACCACATGATTTCTTGAGTTGCATTAGCCAAACCTCTATATTCTGCTTCAGTAGAAGATAATGCCACGGTTGGTTGCTTCTTCGATGACCAAGAAATGATTTTTGAACCTGCAAATGATATATACCCTGATGTGCTTCTTCTATCATCTTTAGATCCGGCCCAATCTGCATCTGAGTAGACCTTTAGCTCAATATCTGAAGTATATGAATAGAACAAACCTTCATTCATGGTCCCCTTTAGGTACTTGAGGACTCGCTTGGCCGCTTCCATATGTGGTCTTCTCGGCTTATGCATAAACTGACTCAATATGCTAACACTATAACATATATCCACCCTTGTGAGTGTTGCATAGTTCAAACTTCCAACCAAGCTTTGATAGCTTGTGATGTCTTCAATTGGCTCTCCTTCATAAGCACTAAGCTTATGATTTTGCTCCATAGGTGTGCCTGCACACTTGGTATTTTCCATCTTGAACTTGACGAGCATGTCATGGACATACTTCCTTTGTGTGATGTATATACCTGAATCTGTGTAGATCAACTCCAATCCAAGAAAATAAGTGAGTGGTCCAAGGTCACTTATCTTGAACTCCTCCTTCATTTGACTCTTTACCTGTTTGATTCCTTCAAGATCATTGCCTGTGATAATAATATCATCAACATACACACATAAATAGATCACTTCAGATCCATTCCTCTTTATGAACAAAGAGGTATCCGCCTTGCTAGCTTTGAATCCTTGGTCCTGCAAATAAGTAACCAATCTGAAATTCCAAGCTCTTGGAGCTTGCTTCAATCCATACAAAGCTTTCTTTAGTTTGCATACATAGTTAGGATGATGTGCATCCTCATATCCAGGAGGTTGTGCCATATACACTTCCTCAGAAATCCATCCATTCAAGAAGGCATTCTTTACATCAAGTTGATAAAGATTCCAATTTCTAGATGCAGCAAGACTTATGAGAACCCTAATTGTAGGCATTTTTGCAACAGGAGAGAAAGTCTCCTCATAATCAATACCATGGGTTTGAGCAAACCCTTTAGCAACTAACCTTGCTTTGTGTCTATTTATACTTCCATCTGGATTCCTCTTGATTTTGTATATCCATCGAGATCCGATTATCTTCATAGATGGCTTGTTAGGTACAAGCTCCCAAGTGTCATTCTCCTTCAAGGCTTCCATTTCTTCATCCATTGCATCTCTCCAAGCTTTCTTGCTTTGTGCTTCTTCAAATGTGGTAGGTTCTTCATTGGTTGAATCCTTTGCAATGTAGATTGAGTGCTTGGTGACCAAAGAAGTATCATAACCAAACCTCTCTGGTTTCTTCTTCTCCCTCGAAGACCTTCTAAGTGGTTGATGTGAGCTCTCGGGTCCATATGTAGCATCCTGCATCTTTGCTTTACCTTTGTTCTTCCATAGCTTTAGTCTTTCCAAGTCTTCTAGGTCAATCTCCGAATCACTTTCTTCAATCTGCTTTGGCTCCTTTGGTTGAAGTGATGGAAAATCTTCATCCAAGTCATATGGCAGCTTCACTTTCCTGTCATCATCAAACCATGATTTGTTTTCATCAAAAATTACATCTCTACTCACAGAAAATCCTTTATTGGTTGGATTGTACAATCTATATCCTTTTTGGTTTTGATCATAACCAATGAATACACACTTCTCTGCCTTGGGATCCAATTTCCCTCTTACTTGAGAAGGAATGTGAGCATAGGCTAAGCATCCAAAGATTTTACAATGCTCTAGACTAGGTCTTCTTCCATTCCACACTTCATATGGAGTGGTTCCATCTAGTGACTTAGATGGAAGTCTATTTATGAGATATGTGGCTGTCGACACAGCCTCTGCCCATAGGTAGTTCGGCAATCCCTTTTCATTGAGCATGGACCTTGCAGCTTCGACAATAGCTCTGTTCCTCCTCTCTGCTACACCATTGAGTTCAGGTGTATACCTTGTAGTGACTTCCCTTTTAATGCCTCTTTCATGCAAGAAGGCATCAAATTCAGAAGAGAAGTATTCTCCTCCACCATCTGATCTGAGTCTTTTCAAAGTCCTACCTGTTTGATTTTCAACAAGAGCAATATACTTCTTAAAGCAATTAAACACTTCATCCTTGTGCTTCATGAAAAACAGAATGGTCCACCTGCTACAATCATCTATGAAAGACACATAATATCTTGAGCCTGATATAGATGGCTCCTTACTTGGACCCCACACATCCGTGTGCACTAGATCCAAAGGATTTTGATACATATATCCTTTCTTATTGAAAGGTTGTCTATGAGCCTTGCCGAGTTGACAAGCTTCACACTTATAAATCATGTGTTGCCTTGTGATATTAGGCAAACCAAGTACACTTTGGTCCCTGCAAATCTGTTTGAGTGTCCTCTCACCAATGTGAGCAAGCCTTTTGTGCCATATCTCCAACTCTGTTAGAGTTTGAGATCCATAGCTAAACAAAGCTATGTTCTTTGTATCTTCCACTTCAAAAGTGAAAAGCCTTCCTGTCTTTTCTCCTTTGGCAATCCTTCGAAAGCCTTGCCTTGGGTCTTCAACATATGCTCCAAATCGATTGAATCTAACCTGCAATCCTTTTTCAACAATCTGTCCAACACTTATTAAATTTTTGGTAATTGTAGGGACATACAAGACTTTGCTTAAGAGGTTCATATTCCCATCTGATGTCTTCACATTACCTATCTTCTCCACTGAGTGCTTTGTGTCATCTCCTGTCTGCACTTCATGCTTGTTATGAGGATCTTCCAAATCAGAAAGTAAAGCCACATTTCCTGCTACATGGTTCGAGCATCCCGAATCAATGTAAAATATGTGATCATCATCCTTACCCTTCTTTGTTGATAGATTCATAATCAATAATGAATCTTCTTGACTTTGGTCCTCTGCATAGTTATTGTAATCTCTTCTTCCTCTATGGCCACTTTGATAGTTGTTGTTGTTGTTGTAATTGTTGTTGTAGTAGTTGTTGTTGTTGTAGCCTCCATTGTACCTACCTCTATTTGATCCATAGCCACCTCTATTGAATCCTCTTCCTCTTGAGTTCCTTGGATTCCTGAAACATTCTTCAGTAGTATGGTTAGATAAGCCACATATGTTGCAAGGTTGAGATGATTGGAATCTCCCCCTGCCTTGCTTTCCACCTCTGCCTCTTCCTCTAGCTCTTCCTCTACCTGCAAAGTTTGCTTTGAAAGAGCTTCCTTCATCTTCATTCTTCCTATTCTTTGACTTGTCCTTGACCTTAGCTTTATCAGAATATAAGGCAGAAGTTTGATTACCTCTTGAGGACTCACCACCTTTGCTAATCTTTGCTTCATGAGTGAAGAGTTGGCCCATGAGTGTGTTGAGGTCGGGTACATGCATATCCATGTATAAATCCATGGCTGTTGTGAATGACTCCCACTTGTCGTCTGCTTTGATTCCATTCATGATTTGTCTTATGATTTGCTCCTCTTCAATTACCTCTCCAATGCTTCCAAGTTGGTCGGAAATCTCCTTCATCTTTGTGACATAATCAGTCACATTTTGCTTCGGGCTTTTCTTCATTGTTGTGAACTCCATCCACAATTGGTTCTTCCTTGCTCGAGTGTTGGAAGAGAAGAAAGAAGCAAGTGCATTCCAGGTTTCTCTTGATGTCTTGCATCCCTTGACATGAGGTAAAAGAAAATCAGAGATTGAGTTTAGAATATAGGACCTTGCAAGTGCATCCTTCGAACACCAATTCGAAAGTCCTTCCACTTCTTCATGTGATGGTTGCCCTTTGTTCCTCATGGTTGGCATTGCTTCATCTCCGGATATGAATCCATATAGATTCCTCCCTTGAAGGTAAGCCTCCATCCTTAGAGACCATGCCGGATAGTTGTTTCGATCCAATTTGTCAATTGTTGATGGAAATCCATCTCCCATGTTGCTTGACTATGCTCTGATACCACTGTGAAGAGAGATGGTGGATGCAATCCAAAGATGAGTAGGTGCCGCTACAACCAGCTTCACACCAGCCAACTGAGACTTCAGAGTTGATTAGTAGACCCTTTGAGCTTCCTAAATCCACCAAAATATCAGCCAAGTACTTTGGAACATGTATCCCAAAAGTTTAAGTCAAGACAGGCTAGTTGCGAAATGACTAGCTCCCAAAACTTGCTATTTTTGGACATACACCTGCTGGAAAAAATGAACAGTGCTCTCAACCTGGAAGGAATTAGAAAAATTCCTTTTGGGCATAGCAAATAGACTTAGCAAGCTTCCTATTCCAAGTTAAAACACTTCAAATGATGGACTGAGCACTGAGAACAAGTTTCATCAAGTTCTGGAACATTCCCACAATTCTCGGGGCTCTGCAGAGATAGACCAGTAAGCAGTAAAATGCAGATATCTCCAAAAGTATAAATCCAATGACCTTGAAAATTTATAGGTAGAAACTAGACAGTGAGAGCTATCCAACGCACTTTAAAACACTGAAAAATGTTCAGTAAAACTCGAGATATGACCTTCTGAAGTTACTGCTCTGAGTGAGTATAGCAGAGAACAAAACAGAGAGGTAGATGATAATAAATGTATAGATTCACATATGATTACAACCACATTGGCAATGAATCTTTGCACAATGGGAGTAGAATGATAGAGCTATGGAGTAAGCTCTTCAATCTCTACAAAATGACATGAAGTGGTCACGTACAAGGCTTGCTAATCGCCTCTTCCTTCTTGCTCCTTTTATAGCAATTCTTGGAGGGAGTTTTGAATTCGAATTCGAATGGCTCCACCTAAAAGTGATCCCCAAAGTTAGGAGAGATTCCCTCAGCTCAAAAATTCGTGATTTTGGTAGTTGGAGCCACGAATTTTCTTTTACATCATGGATGAGGTAAGCCATCCTTTTACTTTTTTCTTTTTCCATTTACAAGAGATAAAATGTACTCTTTTACAAGAGGTGTTCACATGACTACTCATGTGACTTACAAATGAGGATAATATCAAGCATATCAAGCATGTAGGCTTGGGCAAAATGCACCAACAATCATGAACATGACCTCCAAGATAGGTACAAATGATGATCATTTATTTTACATTGACTCAGGATGTTCTAACCATGTAGCTGGCAATGTGGCACTACTTTCTGATTTGGAAGAGCCCAAGGGCAAACATCAGGTACAAACAGGTGATGACACTAAGCACTCTGTTGTCAAAATTGGAAATGTGAAGACATGTGATGGTAATCAAAACCTATTAAGCAGGGTACTCTATGTACCAACAATAACTAAGAATTTGATGAGTGTTGGTCAGATTGTGGAGAAAGGTTTGCAGGTCAGATTCACACAACATGGAGCATATGTGGAGGACCCAAAACAAGGATTCAGAAGGATAGCCAAAGGGGAGAAATCAGGTAGATTATTTACATTTGAGCTAGAAGATACAAAAAACATTGCTTTGATTAATTACAAGGATCAGACACTTTCAGAGTTAGAAATATGGCACAAGAGATTAGGGCACATAGGTGAAAGGACTCTCAAGCAAATGTGCAGGGATCAATGTGTGCTTGGGATACCTAATGTATCCAAGCAACACATGATTTACAAATGTGGATCATGTCAATTTGGTAAGTCTCACAGATTACCCTACTCAAGGAAAGGTTTCATGCATGAAGACTACCTAGACTTGGTACACACAGATGTTTGGGGACCTAGCAAGGACCCTTCCATTTCTGGTTCAAGATATTATGTGTCCTTTATTGATGACTATAGCAGATGGACTATTTTATATTTTATGAAGCATAAAGATGAAGTGTTTAATTGTTTCAAGAGGTATCTTGCACTTGTTGAGAATCAAACAGGTAGAAGCTTGAAGAGGCTAAGGTCAGATGGTGGAGGAGAATACTTCTCCAATGAGTTTGAAGATTTCTTGCAGGAAAGAGGCATCAAAAGGGAGATCACTACAAGATACTCACCTGAACAAAATGGGGTAGCAGAAAGAAGGAATAGACTTATAGTGGAAACAGCTAGGTCTATGCTCAATGAGAAAAAGTTGCCAAATTACTTATGGGCAGAGAGTGTATCCACTGCCACTTATCTCATCAATAGATTGCCATCCAAATCACTTGATGGTATGACACCATATGAAGCATGGCATGGTAAGAGACCCTCTCTGGATCATTGTAAAATCTTTGGGTGTGTTGCATATGTGCATATTCCCTCACAGGTAAGAGGAAAGCTAGACCCAAAGGCAGAGAAATGTATCTTCATTGGTTATGATTTGAACCAAAAGGGATACAGATTCTACAACCCCACAAACAAAGGGTTCAAGGTAAGCAGAGATGTCATATTTGATGAGAATGACTCATGGTATGAGAATGAATGCAGGAAAGTGAGTCTACCCTATGACATGGAGGAAGATTTTCCAAAGCTTACCAAGGAAGAGCAAACTCAGCAAGAAGATTCAAGCTCAGATGATGATACAATAAACCTTGAAGAGTTCAAGGCTTGGAAATCCAAAGGAAAGATGAAGATGAAGCAATTGGAGGACAAGGCAGAAACTTCTACTCAAGCTATGAGAAGATCTCAGAGAGAGAAGAAGAAACCTATCAGATTTGGGTATGACACATCACTTGTAACTAAACATTCTGTATATCTTGCAAAAGACTTGTTGAATGAAGAACCAGGTACCTATGAAGAAGCAATTACAAAGCCAGAATGGAGAGAAGCCATGGATGAGGAGATAGAAGCCCTCAAAGAGAGTGATACTTGGGAATTGGTACCCAAGAAGGACACTATGAAGGTAATAGGATCCAGATGGATCTACAAATTGAAGAAGAATTCAGATGGTACAATTAACAGGTACAAAGCTAGGTTGGTAGCCAAGGGTTTTGCACAAACCCAAGGCATTGATTATGAGGAGACATTCTCTCCTGTGGCCAAGATGCCAACTATCAGAGTTTTGGTGAGTGTAGCTGCATCCAAGAATTGGAACATGTACCAATTGGATGTGAAGAATGCATTCCTAAATGGATGGATATCTGAAGAAGTCTACATGTCACAACCACCTGGCTATGAAGATCCAAGAAATGTACATTATGTTTGTAAATTGAAGAAGGCTCTGTATGGTTTGAAGCAGGCACCTAGAGCATGGAACTACAGATTGACCACCTACCTCCAAGACCAAGGATTTGTGATGAGCAAAGCAGACACTTCTCTATTCATAAAGAGAAGTAGTACAGAGGTAATCTACTTATGTGTTTATGTTGATGACATCATCATTACAGGTAATGATGTCAATGGGATTAGACACATCAAAGGACAGATGATGAAAGAATTCAAGATTAGTGATCTTGGATTACTAAAATATTTCCTAGGTCTTGAATTGATCTATACAGATACAGGTATCTACATTACTCAAAAGAAGTATGTACAGGATATGGTCAAGAAGTTTGGTTTGCAGGATGCTAAGGTATCTACTACTCCAATGGAAGTTAACCAAAAACTAAGTGCTCATGAAGGAGAAGAAATCAAAGACATTACAGGATACCAAAGTATGGTGGGTAGTTTGAATTATGCTACCTTGACTAGAATTGATATAGCATATGGAGTAAGTGTGCTTAGTCAATTCATGCACAAACCAAGGGTACCTCACCTAGAGGCAGCAAAGAAGATCTTGAAGTACCTTAAGGGAACTCAAAGTCATGGTTTGTATTTTCCTTATACATCAGATATTGATATAAAGGTTTACTCAGATGCAGATTGGGCAGGATGCAAGGATGATAGGAGAAGCACCTCAGGTTACATTTGTTTTGCAGGGGATAAGCCTATCTCTTGGTCAGCTAAGAAGCAACCTACAGTGGCATTGTCATCCACTGAAGCAGAGTATAGAGGACTTGCAAATGCTACTCAAGAAGCTATCTGGTTGAAGCTTCTATATACAGAGTTAGGCCTACTCACAAGGCCACCCATTATATTTGGAGATAACACTAGCTCTCTTCACCTTGCAGCAAACCCAATTTATCATGCCAGAACCAAACACATAGAGGTTCATTACCACTATGTGAGAGAGAAATTGTTAAGTAAAGAGATTCAATTGACATATGTATCTACTAATATGCAATGTGCAGATTTACTTACAAAGGCATTGGATGGAAACAAGCTATGCAGATTCAAATCTATGATTGGATTGCAGGAAGTAATTGAAGAATGAAGAAGAAGACTTAAGCCAAAGTGTTTGGCTTGAGGGGGAGCTGTTGGTGCAAGACAAGCCTACACACATTGGCTTGGAACCTTGGACTCATTGAAGATTAGCATGGACAAAGGATTATCAAGGCTTCACTTAAAGCAAAGCTCACATGAACATATGCTTATGTGTTCCTACTGTTTTACCCCTTGTAAAAGTCTAAGTGACTTATCATTTGTTTGTAATCACTTTAAGTCATCCACCTACCACTAGAGTCGTGGAAATATGAATGTTGAGATAGAGAGAATATCTCCCTACTTTTAGAGGAGAGATTCAAGGGAGCCTAAGTTTGAAATTCAAATTCAAATGAAGATCAATCTCCTATAAAGGATGTAGTGAAAAAGTCGCGGGTTACTCTCTCACTCTAGCTCACTCCCCGACGCAAAACCTTATTGTAACTCATTGTGTGTGAAGGTTACTCCATAGCCAACACCACAATACCTCATTTAGCTGTGCTTGGCAAGCTAATGAGATTGTACAAACACATATATCAATAGAAGTATACATTCATCATCTCTGTTTTGTCTGAGTCACCTACTCCAAGTCTGTCAACTTCATCAGGGCATTTCTCTGGATCTACTGAACCAAATCAAGTGTTCTATAGCTCATTGGATCCAGCTCAACGTCTACTACAAGCATACAAACTTTCAAAGGATTTCATTCAGCCATTTGGGAGAAAATCGAATCGAGGTGCACACTGGTATTTGTCTGCAGAGTTCCTGAAAAGTCGGGGGTGATTATAATTTTGCTAAACTTATTTCTCAGTGCATAGTTTATCAATTGAAGTGATTCCACTTGTGATTGGTAGCTTACTAAGGTATATTGATACTCTCAAAAGGAATTGTTCCAATTTTAAGTGTGCTGGACACACTGAGTAAAAGTCTGAGCAGGTATCACTACAGGAATAGAAGGTTTTGCTTGATTTTTGAAGTACCAAGTCATCTGTTTTGATCTAGTCATTACACAATTGATTTGTAAAGCACATATATAGTTTCTTGGTGTCATTTGCAAACTTAAGAAGTCTACTAAGCATATCTGGAAAGAAAAGAGGGCAGGTGTGAAGCAGGTTTTGCAGCACCAACTGATTTCCTGAGTGCATCCATCCATCACTCTCAACAATAATTGGTTCTTCCTAGCCCTTGTGTTGGAAGAAAAGTAATTTGAAAAGGTTTCCCAAGTCTCTTGGGAAGTTTTACAGTTTCTTACATGAGGTAAAAGAAAGTCAGATATAGAGTTTAAGAGATAAGACCTTGCCAAAGCATCCTTTGCACACCATTGGTTAAGTCTTTCATGCTCATCTTTTGTAGGTAGTCCTCTAGTCTTGAATGAAGGCAACTCCTCATCTCCTGATATGTATCCAAATAGACTTCTCCCTTGTAGATAGG
>MU260469.1:145000-155000 GCA_020310875.1 Ceratopteris richardii
CCGGCCAGTTGCTGTACTGCCAGTAAAGGCTACCTTGTCACACGTTTGCAACGCTCCTCATCTTTGGACCTCACAGCACCAGCCAACTCATACGTGAAATCATTTGCTAGATCAATTGCTTCCTCCTCTGTACAACATATTAGCGTTTGATGCAGAAATACCATTTTTTCATAAAAAACGATACAATACCTTGCATGTTTTTGTTTCATCATAAACATAACGTGTGTTCATACCTTAGTCCTTGTTAGCTTTCAATAATTCAAAAGGGACTTCACATACAATGTCTTGCAAACATAAACAGTTTGAGAGGACTGCACATACGAGCTATAACATGCCACTTCATTTCAAGAGAAGTACAGAAAAGACTTCAATTACGCCAACTTTGATGAGGGAGAACCATGTGCAATCTTCTTTTCTCATAAGATCCTTCTTCAACTATGAGTTTCCACACACATCCTCTTCTTTCTTTTTCTTCATATGCAAACATGGATACATGTATATTACAATTACACATTTAATAGGATATGTTCAAACCATGCATAAGAGCATGCTCGTATGCGCATGCAAACTCATACTGCAGCTCACATATGTTCATGCACATATTTATCACATACGTTAATGCGTGTGCACACATCAATACACATGGAAGCACTCACATCCACACTTACACATATATGCTCACACACATGTCCATCCAAGGATTTCAAATCACACATACATCACATTCTTTATATACACACACTGATATTTCTTGTATGTTCTAATACTTACCAACTGAAGCACACGTATGAGCAATAAAACACATCCCTGCATGGGTAAATAGCCGAATCAAGCATACATTCAAGGATAGAGTTCACCTCGTTTAATAATTTTCCACCTGACATAACCATCTAATAGCATCCATATGAATGCATATGATAGTTCTTCACTCTTTCACCTGATCAACCTCGAAAAAACAAACATACGCTCTTTCCACCCAAATTAACTTACCTTATAATGTCCTTGCTTGGTGGTTTTGGCTCAGTTCCATACTTGACTTCATTTCATGACCACAACACCCTTTGCGGACAACTCGTGACACATGTAAATAATGTATTGGATCATGATGTTGTTTACTCTGTACCACTGCCCGTTGTGAGCCCGGCTGAAATAAAAATATTTTCCTGCCAAATAGATTCACATTAGTGCATGAAAACCAACCCTTTTGTGAGCTAACATACTTCCCTCTTCTTAATTGCGAAGTCGTCCTCGATGAGCCACTCTCGCTGCAATATAATCAGAGCAGCCATGAAAATGTCAGTGTACAACTAGTTTGCATACCTTTCCATCGAGCCATCATTCCAAGTGGACCTGCACTCATTGAAGCTATTAGTGCTAAAAAAATCACTCATGAATACATACAAATCAGTCACTTCCAGATGATCCAAGAACATGCACATATATGCAACTCCAATTCTACATACATCAAATTGCTCATGCATTCCAGTATGAAAATAGTCTCAACCAAAATAACACATGCATACCTTTCCATGTCTTACACATACAACTGTCATTGCGGAAAAACAAAAAATGAAAATACCGGAATGAACAACAACAACTGAAATGAATTCAACAGGACATGCAAAAATACCCAAAATGCATACCCCATTATTGCACCTACCATTCTCTATGTACAATTATTCCATGACTAGACATTCCCGAAGAATCCCTATCGTCGTCCTACAAAAGCCATCGAGACTCGAGTATAAGTCAAGACCTACATAAAAAACTTGGAGTGTCCCACACTCTGGAAAACCCTCGGATAGAGCGCACAAGTTATAAAGCAATACCGTTGCATTACCTCGCTAAAGGTCTCATCTATGAGTACACGTGCAGTGTCCGTGCCTTTGAGAATGTTGATTCAGAGTGAGCTGATCTGTCGCAAGCCACATAGACCAATCACACAAGCAAATAACGTTCCCTTCCAGGCGATCATCGCCCTCTCCTCTCTCTCTCTCCCCCTCAGGAGTGGGGAATAATTTCATGGGTAAATTTTATTTATAATCACACGTTGGCTTGCATTGACATTGGATGCGATTCGTGGACCTGACCACCCGATCAAGTTGATTCCACCCATCTACCAATGCAATGCAGCGCACAACACACAAGCACATAATGAGAGACAAGTAACAGATATCAGCTAGCCCATAACAAAGCTGGATGCGGCTCGTGGTCATGACTACGCAGCCACGATGGCTCCACCTACCTACCAACCCGTTATGGCGCGTAGCTAGGACATAAACATATACATCCCAAGCCTATGGCGAAACTAGCTGCGGCTCGTGGTCCTAACCACCCGGCTAAGATAAATCCACCCACCTACTAGCCCACCATAGCGCATTGGTACGATCACAACAACACACATTTTTTCTTTCTCTTCGGTTTTTTTTTTTTTCCTAGTTAATTAATTCACCCAAGTCCTGAGAATTAGGGAGAGGAAGAAAGGGACTTTCCCACTTTTCCCACACATGCATGCAAACATATACACTCTAGCCTTTGACAGATCAACCACCTCTTCACTCCATTCTCTCAATTACAGACACTACATATGTATTCATCGATTTGACTTTTCACTAGGTAACTACAGCCGGCTATGCCTTAGTCCCTCGTATACCTATCCTTAGATGCTCTAGAATGTGGGTTTCCTGGATGTCTCATGTAGCCTCACCTTATACTCGCATCCCCACGACTTCCCTAGGGCGAGTCAGGCTCAACTTCAGGAGCTCCGTCATCACTTCCTATAAATATACATGTATATATATAAATATACATGTATGTACAAGGAGTCTACTACGTCCTTCCGTTGGATCTCATCTGGCTTCTCCCGTCTTAATATCACTTGAAATATGGTTTAACTCGAAGCGCGTTAACCTTCACGGGAGCATATTCTTCTCCTAAATCTTGAATTTGCATGGAACCATTGGAATTGAGTTCCACCACCTTAAACGGTCCTGCCCATCTTGTCTGTAACTTCCTCGGGAATTTATAATATTTACTATCATAGACTAGCACCAAATCCCCTTCTTGAATCGCATAGGTCCTGAGATTCTTGTCATGCCTCTCTTTACGTCTTCTCTGAATAGCTTCCAGACTTTGCTGTGCAATGAGTCTCTTTTCTTCTAGCTTGACCAGTTGTATGTACCTTTCCTTCAATGACTCTTCTTCTCCCAGCCTAGCCTCGATGGCCACTCTTAATGTCGGAACTTCTTTTTCGATGGGAAAGATGGCTTCCTCGCCATATACTAGGGAGAACGGGGTGCTCTTAGTCGTCACTCGGTAGGATGTTCGATATGCCCACAAGGCTTCCAAAAGTCTCTCATCCCAGTCTCGCCTATGCACAGCTACTGTCTTTGTCAGAATCTGTTCAAGAACCTTGTTGGTGACCTCCACTTGTCCATTTGCCCTTGGATAATATGGAGTGTTTTTTCTATGTTTGATCTTATATAATTCCATTAATTCTTCGATCAGTTCGTTGACAAAATGTGTTCCTCTATCACTCACTATCTCCAACGGGCATCCGAATCGAGTGATAATTTGTTCATACAAAAATTTGGCCACATCAACAGCTCGGTCAGTCTTCAGAGCTTCGGCTTCTACCCACTTGGTAACATAGTCTGTGCATACCAAAATATACCTATTAGACCGACGTCTTGAGGGAGGATCAATAGGCCCCACAAAATCAATTCCCCATTTCTCAAACGGCTTAAGAGCCAACACCGGCATAAGAGGAGCAGCATGTGCTAATGTTGGTTTTCCCATTCTTTGGCATCTGTCGCATTTCTTGCAGTATGTATGAGAGTCTTTGAACAGCGTTGGCCACCAATACCCAGCCAATAAAATCTTCCTTGCCGTCAGCTCACCAGCAAAATGCCCACCCCAGGGTTCATCATGCAAAGCCCTCAACACTAGGGTTGTTTCTTCTTCTTCGAGACACCTCCGATAAATGCTCTCATGAACAAAATATCGATAGAGCTGCCCCCCAATGATGCTATGGTGCTTCGCCAATGCTAACAGTTTTTGCTTCTCTCTCTTGCTTGCTCCTGGCGGATATTTAGTAGTGCACAAGAAATTCACCAAGTCGGCATACCAAGGTACTTTAGCATCAACCTGGAATAGATGCCCATCAGGAGCATCGTTGGGCACACCAGAGATTGGCTCCTCATTAACAATTCGAGATAAATGGTCAGCCAATATATGCACTTTTCCTGGTTTGGTTACCACTGTGAATTGAAATTCTTGGAGGAGTAGCATCCACCTCATCAATCGCCCTGATAGCTCGGGTTTATTGATGATGTACTTTAGGGCTTCATGATCCACATAAAACGTGAAATGCTTTCCCATCAAGTAATGCCGATACTTGCTTACCGCAAAGATCATCGAGAGGCATTCCTTCTCTGTAGTCGTGTAGTTCCTCTCAGTGCTATTCAAGTTGCGACTTGCGTAATAAATAGGGTGGTCCAACTTCTTTTCATCGGCTTGGCATAGCACTGCTCCAACCGCAGTATGAGAAGCATCTGTGTGCACATGAAATTCTTTCGTCCAATCAGGTGCTACTAAAATTGGCGCATTTATCAATTTATTTTTGATCAATTCGAATGCAACTTGACACTCTCCAGTCCATTGGTATTGTTGGTCCTTCCTCAAAAGATTCGTCAGTGGTGCTGCTATTGATGCAAAATTTAATATAAATCGTCGATAATAATTAGCATGCCCCAAGAATCCTCTGAGTTGCCGCAAGTTTTGCGGAGGTGGAAGTTGTCCGATCTTTTCCACTTTATCCTCGTCAACCGCAATCCCTTTTTTGGAAATAACATGTCCCAAAAGCAATCCTCTTAGTACTCCAAATGTACACTTTACAGGATTCAATGCGATGCCTTTTTCAATGCTTCTTTTTAAAATAGCTTCGATCCTCTCCATCATGTTTTCATCATTGCCTCTGATCGCAAAGTCATCGAGAAATATCTCCATCCAATCCTGCAAATAGTCTTGATATGCAGCTATCATTGCTCTCTGGAATGTGGCCGGTGCATTGCATAATCGAAATGGCATCACACGATATGCATACGTACCCCATTCTGTGGTGAAAGTAGTTTTTGATTGATCCTCTTCATGGATTTGGATCTGGTTGTACCCACTGAAACCATCCAAAAATGAGTACAATTTATGGCCAGCCACTCTGTCCAAGATTTGATCAGTGAATGGCAAAGGGAAGTGGTCCTTTTTTGTGCGCTCGTTCAACTTACGGTAATCTATGCAAATACGGATTTTCTTATTTTTCTTCGGAACAACTACAATCGGTGATACCCACTCGCTAGAGGCGATGGGATATATGAATCCTGCTTCCAATAACTTAGTCAATTCCAACTTGATCAATTCCAAGTAGACTGGATTTGTCTGCCTAAGTCGTTGACATATTGGTCGGGTGCCTTCTTCCAAGTCTATATAATGTTGGCAGATTCGGGGATCAATTCCTCTCAGATCACTGTATGACCATGCAAAGGCCTTGCTGAAATTTTTGAGTGCCAATTTAATGCAATCTCGTACTCCATCCGGTAGCTCTGACCCCACACTCAAGAACTTTTCTGGAAAAACTTCCCATTTCTCCACCTGAGCTTCTCGCGAATATTCCTTATTCCTTGACGACACTGTGATTGGAACGTGCTCTCCGATCACGCGTGCATGGTTGGCCAGTAAATCATTGTTTTGTTCTTTTTCAACCAGACCCAATTTCTTTAATTCAACTTTTGCAATGGCTTCCGACACTTTAGTCTTACTCTTCGCTTCCTTTTCCAATCTTCGACTTCTCCTTATAAGCTCTGCTTCTAGCATTCTAACCTTTTCTCTCAACTGTTGCACTTCCATTGTCGGAGCTAACTCCAGTTTCAGCTCTTCTTTTGAAGTTCCCTTCTCCAGGGATTGAGTAGCTTTGCTTTCCTTTGCGTCTATACTCAACATGTAGCACTCAAATTCACTTGTATGTGTCAACCATCCCAGCAACTCGTGGTCTGAATCATCCTTGTAACATAGAGGATCTATGTACTCGCCCACTTTCGCATGTTGGAGGTTGGCCAATTGCAGATTAAATCCATCCTGTAGAAGGTCCTTGGAAGTCTCCGTGCGTAGGGCAAATCTTACGCGTGCCATTTCTTGTCTGACTCTTTCCTTTGCTTTTTGCTCTCTATCCTTAGCTGTTGTCGATTTCTTGCCGGTCAAGTTTGGAGACACTTGAAGTTGTATTCAATCAACCTTTGGTCCAATTGTGATAAATCTTGTGTGCCAATCATGCACACATTCGGCTTGCACCAGCCATGGCCGTCCAAGTAGGATCGAGAAAGTAGCCTCTGAGGTCCTTGGTCTTACTATCAGATAATCAACTTTAAACTCTAGACCGCCCACAACTGTGCTTACATTCTTCAAAAGACCCGCAGGCTTCACTTGTGTTTGATCTGCCATTCTCAAGGACATCGGAGTTTCTTCCATGTGGTTGAGGCCCAAAGCTTTCATCATGAACTCGGTCATAAGGTTGACTGCGGCTCCACTATCTAACTGAGCACCGGGGACTGCATACCCTTTAATCTCGACCGTCACAGCTGGAGCATTCGAATCAATTTGCGTCGTAATACTTTGAATGATCCCTTGGACATCTTTATCTTGTCTCTTTTTATCTCGAGCTTTCCTCGGCTTCTTAATATATTCGCTGTAGAATTGTTTCCTATATGCAGGTGAACATTTCAGCAATGTGCCAATGTCTAGCGTGACTTCCGTGTCCGCGAGCAACTTTACAATGTCCACTTCCTCCAAACTTTGTCTTTCCTTCCTACTCTTAGGAGCCCTTAATCTTTCAGGGAATGGTGCTATGCCTAGCACAAACTCCTTGGTCACTGGTGGAAGGATCTCTATCTCTTCCCCATCCTCAAACTCTTGCTGCTCATCAAATCCTCTAACTTGGTTTTCTACCTCTTCATGTTCGGGTATCTTCTCTTGGCTTGCTTTTACGTTGTCGTCTTCTGGATGCTTCTTTCAATACTCTTGAGTCCTTGTGACTACTGCCACGATTTTATGCGGTTTCTTGGCCTGGTAAGCGTCCACAAAGTGCATTGATGAGCTAGAGCCTTCTTGAGGGTTCGGTGTCTTGAACACTACTCCGATTGTAGGAACGTGCTCTTGAGCTCTCGATGTGGAATGCATCTGAGTATCAACATGATTTGAGGACCCTACTGGTCCTTTTTCCTTGCCGGCGGAAGCTCTTCGTTTTGGACAATCTTCATCAAAGTGGCCCTCTCCACTACAATACCTACATAGTGGGGTATAATCAATTGGTTTCTTTTCGTTTGGACATCTAGATTGAGTATGGCCAAAGCCATGGCATCTCCAACACTGGATTGGACCCTCTCTTCTTTGATCACATGCGACTCCTCTCGAATAGTCTCCTCCTTGACCCTGAGCACCATATCCATAAGTCGGTCTATTTTCCCAACGAGATGTAGGTGGGACACTTTGAGCGGGCAATCCCGTGTAAGGTCTTTCTCTTGTATCTCCCGATTTCATGGTCTTTTCTTCATAAGCTCTCTTGTTGTAACATCTGTCCTCCGTGTGATTTGTCCTTCCACAAAAAGTGCAACGCATTCTAGGGGGCGACCTATCTGTAAATACTCTTGAGACGGTAGGGCATTCTGAAGCTAAATGGCCGTAACCATGGCACTTTCCACACCATGTATTCGATCTAAACACTTGGTTGGGGTTTGTAGTTACCTCTGGTTTTACTGTGTATGTTTCCTGAGTCATCGTGGCTGCTTTTATAGCTTGTGTGACCAACTCCAATATTCGTTCTTCAGTTAGCGCAGGCTTTACCTCGCCTGGCGTGCTAGTGGCAGCTACAAAAGCTGGGGTCGTTAATGCAGGACTTCCTTGGCCCGGATCTTTCATTGGTATGTTTCCTGGGCCTCCCATTGGCTCGTATAAGAGCTCCATCTTCCTTTGTTGGCATAATTGTACTTCCTCCCAAAGCCTTGCTTGTTCCTTAGCATCCATTAAAGTTGCAGGTCTTGTCAGGCTGATATGTTGTTGTGCTATAGGATCTCTCAATCCCGAAATGAATCTTTGTTTCAATGTCTCATCGTTCGGGGCATTCGCGCCCATCTTTCTTACCAATGTTTCCATTCTCTGAATGTAGTTATCGATGCTCTCATTGACTCCTTGTCGCAAATAATCCATTTGTTGGGCCAATCTATCTTGGAAGCCTTATCGTCGAAACTTTGCCAAGAAGGCTTCCTTTAGCATCTGATAAGTTTCACGCTCTTGTGGTGTCAGATTCCCATACCAGTTGGCTGCCTCATCACGGAGAATAGCCGGAAAAATTCTCAACCTTTGATCCTAGTCAACTACATCATTGGCCTCACAGGTAACCTCAAATAGCTGGATAAAACTATTCGGATCTTCGTCCCAAGTACCTGAGAACTTGGTGAAGTCCCCCAAGTGAACCGAAATCCGCTGAGCCATTTCGAACAGAGGTGTGATGTCAATATCACTTCGATCCCAGAAATTTAGTGCACGTGGCCTCAAGATCCCTCCTTCAAACTTCCGCACTTGATTCGCGACTCTCCTACGGGAGTACACGTTTTTGGCTGATTTCTTCGAGCCAATCGAGGTCCACTCACCTGGCGGTTCCCACCTTCTCCTTTCTCTTTCAAGGGCTCTTCTCTGAGCGCGTTCCTCTCTTTGAGTCTGTGTTGCTGCTGAGGATGAGCTCCCCTCGCTCATGTACTAGATCTGGAGTCCGCAAGCTCGGCCAACATGTGGCGCTAGGCGAACTTATGGCACTCTCTTATAGAGACGTGCCAAGCTTTCCCGGCAGACGCACCAAAATGTTTGCTCTCCTAGCCCAAGGGAGAGTGCATACGCGCAATGATATTTTGCCCAACCCTTTTGATACTAGGTAATTTTTGGTCTCCCTAGGTCCACAATTTCACGCAAAAAAAAACATAGCGAACATGGCTTGAACTCAGATAATGAGTATGCACATTTTTAATTGAAAAGTGTTCTATTATTCATTCAGCGCAAGCATCAGACATCATATTTCTTGCAAGTAACCGACATGATTAGATCAATAGCAATATTTATGCATGCGGAAGACAGTTAAATGATCATGCAATGCCATATGTTGAACTCGTCAGTCACAGAACTTATAACATCTTGGATGTATACGTCATCTGCTAGATACATAACAATCAACACTCAAATTCAATGTTTTCCCTGGCTTGAGTATAGAGTGATTACAGTCTACGATGCATATATTTAGACATTAATCATATGCAAACTTTGGAATCGGAACGCTTAACGTTAAGATATTATGGTTCTATTAGATAAGCAAGACAGCAATCATTCCGCTTGTGTGAGAGATGGGCACCGCCGAAGACCCTATCATTTTTTATTTCTCAATGACGAAGACGAAAAAAGGAGCTGAGAGACTGATTACTACTGCAGTGAACTAAATAACCATAACCCCAAATGGTTTACAGATCTCCCATCAGCTAACCCGTTACAGATTCCATCGAACTCTAAACAATATATGACCATCATAAGATTCCACAGTCACTTCAAAAAGAAATCGACAGAATATCCCTTAGCAACAGATGTGTGCCATTAGTTGAATAACACTATACTATATGTATATGTACATACATAGACATAAGCGCATATGCATAAATACTAGACTCACAATCCTTATATGTAAAACAGTACTAAGCAGATAAATTAGTCACACCTTGTGAAGATTTGACATTCAAATGAAAGATAAATTGCAGATTCCCCTAGCAGTGAACTGTTCTTCGACTTTCATCGCCATGACATGTCTTTGCAGAATTTGAGGAATTGTGGCAAGATCATCATCGAAAGTCTTTGAATATCCTTGAGCATATTACGTCAATGCTTCGCGTTCATCAACATTTGTACTCTGAACCTT
>MU260469.1:175000-198582 GCA_020310875.1 Ceratopteris richardii
AAATCATTGGATGGTATGGCACCATATGAAGCATGGACTAGTAGGAGACCATCATTGGATCATTGCAAAATATTTGGGTGCATTGCATATGCACACATCCCATCACAAATAAGAGGGAAGCTAGACCCTAAGGCTGAGAAATGTATATTTTTTGGGTATGATCAGAAATCAAAAGGGATATAGACTTTATAATCGCACTAAAAAGGCACTCATAGTTAGTAGGGATGTAGTTTTCGATGAGAATAATTCATGGTTTGAAGATGATTGCAGGAAGGTCAGGTTACCATATGACTTAGAAAATGATTTTCCAACCCTCACTCAAGAAGATCAACACCAAGCAGAGAACATCAACTCAGAAGATGAGGAGCATATTGATCTCAAAGCTTGGAAGTCAAGAGGAAAGTTCAAATACAAGCAATTAGAGGATCTACTCGAGTCTTCCAATCAAGCTTTAAGGAGATCACAAAGAGAAAGTAAGAAGCCCATAAGGTATGGATATGATACCTCCTTAATCACAAAGCAATTTGTGTACATCACTAAAGAATCAATGACAGAGGAACCTTCTTCATAAGAAGAGGCTAAGAATAAGAAATAATGGAGAGAAGCCATGAAGGAAGAAGTGGAACCATTGCAAGAAAACCACACATGGGATCTAGTTCGCTAGAAGCCAGATATAAAGGTAATTGGTTCAAGGTGGATATACAAAATTGAAATAAAGAGAGAATCAATCCTGTACTTTAGGATGCACTTTAGTGGTAGAGATATGAATTTGAATTCAAATTTTAGGATCCAACAAAAGCTATAAAAGAGGACATGAAATGCCCGCGTGTATCTCGAGGTTCAAAGATCATATTCATGCAGTCTCATTGAGAAGAGGAGCTCACCTTATAGCTCACTCTTTCTACTATCATGGAGCAATGAATTATTGCCAATGACATTGTACTTTTACATGATTTAATACATACAAGTTCATTACTTCCTACTTTCATACCTCCATCACAGGCCATCAGAAGAGTGAATTTGTCTGAGGTAGTTCTCACTATATAGTGGATCATTTTTCGTGATTTAAAACATGATATCTTCAGCATAATGTCTACTTTAACCCTACAAAGTTCCATTAACAATGCTTCACATGATCGTTAGATATTAAACAATCATTGCTCACTGGTCTGTGACTATCAAGGCCCGTAAAAGTCGAGATAGATACTTAACTTGCTAAACACATCTCTCTGCATATAGTTTATCATTTTAGATGATTCCACTCATGATTGGTAGCTTGTTAAGCTAATAGAAGTACCCCAAAAGGAATTTTATCAATTGCTACTGTACTCAGAGAATGGTGCAAAACTCTGAGTAGGTGTCTCAACCAAAATAACAAGTTTTAGGACTTTGATCATATGCCAACCTATATGTTTTGATTCTATCTATAAAGCATCATCTTCCAAGCAATATATGTGATCAATTATGCTTATTATTCAGCTAAAGAGGCCCACAACACTCTCCAATCATCACTTATAGAAGGTGTGAAGTAGGTTTTAGCTACACCAACTCATCTCTTGTGATTATCCACCATCTCCTCCAACACTAGTCACCATAGTCGATGAGGATGAGGACAAGAAAGATGATGAGGAGAATGAAGAATCAAAGGAAGGTGACAATGACTACGAAGGAAGACATCAAGAGGAGGAAATAGAGGTGCCCGAACTTGTAGGTGCTCCTGCATACATAGTCCAATTACAAATGTTATACAACACAATCAAGGTGGTGCAAGAAGGGCATCAAATTTCATTCGCATCAGGCCAAGCCTTGATAGAACAGATGCTCGCAGACGAAGGAGTGGACGTGCATTTGATCACTACACTCAAATTACTATTAGAATCCTTGGGAGTTCAAGAGGCCGTACATAGCAGTCCGACAATCAATCTGGTATGACAAATGCAGAGTGGATACAAGACCATGAGTAGGCAAGAACATAGGAATACTAGACTCCAAACGCAAAGCAATCATTGAACCAACTGCTACCCCTACGACCACCATCAATCTTATTGCTGAATCATTTGTACAAACATCACCCATTTCACCCCAACAACCTCCATATCCTCCATCACCCCCACCCCCACCACTGACCACTATTGAAACCATTGTAATAATCACGAGCATTACCCAAACTCTAATTTCATCCACATATTTTTTCTTTTTGTGAACCATCTTCCCAGGCCACCCTCTTTTCTTTGATTACCAACCCTCTATATACTTCCCCATTTATGTCTGTAGAACCCATCATTGGACACCCACTGATACCTAGCATAGAAGGACACCCAAGACCCATCGAAGGTAGTCTAGGCATCCTTGCATACCCCCATTCACACATGCTTCTTCCCCGTGATACCTACTTCCCATTTTCCTCCTCACTCTTTCCCTACACCTCAGATGCCACCATCGCCCCACCCCATTACATCTCGTTCATGGAAGATTTCATCCGCAACCACAACACACATATATTAGGGCAAGAAACACTCACTCCCACTTCACTGTACACACATACCACAATCACTTCACCTACCATACCCACTTACTTGGTCGCTCCTACATGTCCCGCATTGTCTGACCCCATGGAAATTTCACCACCCACATCACCTCCCCCTCCCCCTATCATTCCACCCACCTCTTTATTCAACACAACATCCACCATTCCCATCCCCATTCCAATTCCCCATGCACTCCACCCTATCTCCCTTGCATCTCATACTGTATATAATACATTCAATACAATCATTAATTACATATCACATATACAACGTGATTACCAAAGACTAGATATTGGAATGCTGCCTTCCATGCAAAATCGCAAAGATTGCAAGCAAGGGTCATAGCTTTGGAAGCTGAAAATGAAGCACTCCAGGCAGAATACCTCACCTTACAACAAGCCTGTTGGCAGCAAGCCAGAGGCATAGAAGACGTGGAAGCATGTGAAGATAGAGCATAACGAAGAAGCAGGGAGTCAGTCGAATCATTTTTTCAAAGACTTATATTTTATAAATACTTTTCAAAACCTCCAACAGTGATTTTCATCACTAATGTAACATATGTAACATAGAAAGACCCTTTTTGTAATTCATAGCTCCATTTTGTGCAAGCCGAGGAGTCCTCAAGCTTGAGGAGCTTAGGTAGAATGAGCGTACCAATTTTGGTTATTTTTAGATGTTGGTGCAGACCAATCACCAATTGAAGGATTGAAAGATCAAATGATGAAGGAAGAATCAATTCCTAAAGTGTGGAAGAGGATTACATTCAGAGGACAAGAGAAGTGTACACATATGTACATTAGTATAGTCATAGATGACTTAGATCTTTTGTTCAGTAAGAATCATGTACAAATTATCTATAAATACTTTGAGAAAAGTCGGGGCATGAATGAGAGCATATGTGACAATAGTTAGAATCAAAGTTTGAGGAAGTTAGAAGTCATGAAAAAGAGGAAAGTGATTTTGAGTTAGCTCTCATCACTCAGTTGTAATTCTTCTGAGTAAAGAAAAAATTTTTGCGCCCGATGTTTCTGCGTGTTCTCCTTCTACAGTAGATCAATTGTGAAATGCTTTTGTACAAGTCTAAGTTGAGAGTTGCTTGACCTCTGTGCAAAGTTTTAGTTTCCAATTGTAATCAGGCTGAGTGAATTAAGTGTAGGAACATTCATATGTGAAGTGTGTTCACTGGTTCCTAAAACAGGCGCAAATTTCGAAGTCAATGTTTTGGTCATTTCTCCTAGCACAGTTTAAAGTTTTGCATGAGTGAGGGCTTAATCTTTAAGTTGGAAGATAAGCTACTTATGTCTAGAAGCATTTTGTAAAACGGGTTCTATTCAAGGAGAACCAAGTCTTAAAGTTACAGGTGTAAAGTCGACTGTTCTGAGTAACAGTTTCTGACATAGGTAACTTGAGAAGTTGATTTCTCAAGCTACACTTAATCTTTTGATGAGATTCAACTTGGAGTAGATGCGCAATCTCTAGGAGATACTTCGTACAAAGTTTCACAAAAACTTTACAAGTTTGATAGGTCAATGTGGAGAAATAGTGCAGCAGACTTTTCTGTGTTTCATCTTCTTCACAGATTTGTTAATCTTTTGATAATTAGCAATTGATTCTCTAAATTAGTGAAGTATTTGACTTACTCTTGGTATAGAGGTGCTCTAATCACAAGAGTAAGTTGTTCTTTTGGAGATTAACATTCTCCATCAGTGGTATCAGAGCAGGAGATATCAATTTGAAGAAAAGGAGGATCCCGACTGCTGCAGATTCAAGAAATTCAACACTTGAAGGACTAAGAAGTGAAAGCTTGGAGTCAAAGCTTGAGGAGAAGACTATTTGACATCAAGAAAGGCAAAAGGAGTTCAATTCGAAGTAAAGGTACATACATTGTTTGTAAAGCTTGAAGATTTCAATACACAGGTGAATACAAGATGGGAGAAAGCTTGCACATTGATAAGCTAGATAGGGAGAACTATCCAGCATGGTCCATGAGGATGGAAGCACACCTCATGAGCAAAGATCTTATATCATTTATTACAGGAGATGAAGAAAAACCTGAGTTTGCAGATCCAAGTATTCCTACTAGGGAAGAACTTGCAATGTTGAAGACTTGGATGAGAAAGGATGCTCAAGCAAGGAGCATCATTTACATGGCTGTAAATGATTACCTTTTACCTCACATCAGAGGTTTGGAAAGTGCTACAGATGTTTGGAATGCCTTGGAAGAGCATTTCCAAAATACAACTAAGTCAAGGAAGTCCTCACTATGGGCTGAGTTCACAACCTTCAAGAAGAAGAGCTCACAATCAATTTCAGATTATGTGGCAAGGATGAAAGATATTGCAGATAGCTTGGGAGCAGTGGATGAAGATATTGAAGAAGAAAAGTTGGTAAGACAAATACTTACAGGTTTGAGAGGAGATGAGAAGTGGAAGCCTTTTATATTGTCCATAGAGTTGTCACTTGATCACTTTACTCCTGACCTTAATCAATTGCTAGGACACATGCTAACCTTTGAGCAGGATCTTAAAGGAGACAATGATAGAAGTACAAGTCAAGCTATGTACTCCAAGGACAAGAAAAAGAATGGCAAGGGAAAGCAATCAAATGATGATGAAGGGAATTCAAACCAAGCTAACTTCACAAAAGGGAAGACAAATTTCAGAGGTAAAGGAAGAGGAGGTAAGAACAAAGATAATGCTAAAGCTTGTTGGATTTGTGGCAGAACAAATCATTTGGCAAATGATTGTTGGTATAATAATCAAAATGGTGGAAGCAATAATCAGAATTATAACCAAAGAGGTAGAGGAGGCAGAAACCAAAGAGGCAATTTCAGAGGAAGAGGTGGTAGGACATCATATGGTAGAGGAGGTGGAAGAAACTTCCAATCTCAGTCCTACAACAACAATTATTACAATTATGCATCAGATCAGAAGGATGACATGACTCTTATCTTGAATGCAACTCATGAATCAATGGGAGAAGATCAAAGAGTGTTCTATATTGACTCAGGATGTAGCAACCATCTGAGTGGGAATCTATCCTTGATGACTGATATGGAAGCAAGGGTGAATGGACATACAGTTCAAACAGGTGACAATACCAAACATAAAGTGGAGAGCATTGGATCAGTGAAGACAAAGAGTGGAAGTACACTTCTGAGCAAGGTACTTTATGTTCCTACTATTCCTAAAATTTGATAAGTGTAGGGCAAATTGTGGAGAAAGGATATGAGGTAAGATTCACAAATGATGGTGTTTATGTACAAGATCCAAATCAGGGATATAGAAACATAATTGCAGGTAAAAAGGAAGGAAGATTGTTCACTCTCAAAGTCCAAGGTAATGTGGGACATGCATTGTTTACCTATGGAAGTCAAAAGGTATCTGAATTAGACCTATGGCATAAAAGGCTAGGTCATTTCAATGAGAGAGCTATAAAGGAGATGTCAAAGAATCAGGTGGTGCTTGGATTGCCAAATATTGAAGGGCAACATATGGTGTACAAGTGTGAAGCTTGTCAATTAGGTAAAGCACATAAGAGTTCTTACAACAAATCAGGGTACAAGTATTCAAATATGCTTGAATTGGTTCATACAGATGTATGGGGTCCCTCAAGGGACTATAGCATAAATGGATCCAGATATTATGTGTTGTTTGTTGATGATGCAACCAGGTGGATTACTTTGTATGTAATCAAGGATAAATCAGAAGTTTTCAAGACATTCAAACATTTTCATGCTTATGCAGAAAGGATCACAGGGCAAAAGCTCAAGAGGTTAAGATCAGATGGAGGGGGAGAGTATTTCTCGAAAGAGTTTGATGATTATTTGTGGAATGCAGGTATCAAAAGAGAAGTAACTTGCAGGTACTCCCCTCAACAGAATGGAGTAGCAGAAAGGAGGAATAGGACTCTTGTAGAGTTTGCAAGAGCCATGATGAAGGAAAAGAATTGTCCAAATTACTTATGGGCAGAAGCCATTAACACTGCAACATATCTTGTGAATAGGTTGCCTTGCAAAGCTTTGGATGGAGGAACCCCTTATGAAGCATGGTGGGGTAAGAAGCCTAGTCTTGATCATTGTAAAGTATTTGGATGTATTGCATATGCTTATGTTCCTTCACAATTAAGACATAAGCTAGAACCAAAAGCAGAGAAGTATGTGTTTATTGGATATGATGATAGACAGATGGGTTACAGGTTGTGGAGTCCATCCACAAAGCAATTTCTTGTTACTAAAGATGTGACATTTGATGAGCAAAACTATGTGGTATACAGGATCACCAAATGAGTATACAGGTGTTGAAGAAATTCAAAGGAAAGGAAAGGCAAAGGTAAAAGTATGTGAAGAAATTGTTGATGAAGTTGACTCTAGATGTAGAGTGCAGGATCATGTAGAAGAAGGGCCAAGATTTGATCCAGAATCAAATGAGGCTGAAACTTCAAGAAGTGCAGAAATCAGAAGATCTACAAGAGAAAGGAAAGAACCTATAAGGTATAGTTATGATACATCTTTCCTAACAACAAAAGATTATGCCTACATTGTGAAGACAGAAGAAGATCCAACCACTTATGAAGAAGCCAGAGGTAAACAGAATTGGGAGAAGGCAATGCAGGAAGAGTATGATGCTCTACTTGAAAATGAAACTTGGGAACTAGTACCAAGACCAAAGAATCAGAAGGTCATTGGATGTAAGTGGGTATATAAAACAAAGAGGTTTGCAGATGGTAAGGTGTCTAGATATAAGGCTAGACTTGTGGTCAAAGGTTATGCTCAAACTTATGGGGTAGATTATGATGAAACCTTTAGTCCTGTTGCTAAGATGTCTACAATTAGGACATTGATTGCTATTGCTGCTTGCAAGGGATGGAAATTATCACAATTGGATGTGAAAAATGCATTTCTAAATGGATACATTGCAGATGAAGTATATATGGAGCAACCAGAAGGCTTCATGGAATCAATTGGATCAGATTATGTGTGTAAGCTCAAGAGAGCTTTATATGGGTTGAAGCAAGCCCCAAGAGCTTGGAATTACAGATTGGTCAAGTTCTTGAATGAATGTGGATTTCAAGCATCAAAGGCAGATAGTAGCTTGCTAGTGAAGGCAAGTGAAAATGGATACATTTACATGTGCATTTATGTTGATGATATTATTGTTACAGGAACAGATGCTCAAGGAATCAATGAACTCAAGAAGCAAATAGAGAAGGAGTTTAAGATAAGTGACTTGGGAAACTTATCTTATTTTCTAGGAATGCAGATTGTGTATACTCAACATGGAGTATATGTTTCACAAGAGAGATATTTGAAGAATCTTCTAGTCAAGTTTAACATGGAAGATTGCAAGGACCTCAACCACCCATTGGAGGTAAATCATAAATTAAGCAGGTATGGAGGTGAAGAATTCAATGACATGAAGAAATATCAGAGTTGGTAGGTAGTCTAATCTATGCTACCTTGACAAGGCCAGATCTATCATATGCAGTAGGTGTGTTGTCACAATTTATGCATTGTCCAAAGAAGACTCATTGGATTGCAGCCCAAAGGGTACTCAGATATATCAAAGGAACCCTAAGTGAAGGTTTGTATTATGGTTTCACTTCTGACACAAGAATTAAAGTGTTTAGTGATGCAGATTGGGCAGGTGACTCAGATGATAGAAGGTCTACTCATGGATATCTATGTTATGTTGGAGATAAGTTAGTTTCTTGGTGTTCAAAGAAGCAACACACAGTTGCTTTATCATCCACAGAAGCTGAGTATAAAGGAATGGTAGAAGCTGCAAAAGAAGTGATATGGTTGAAGACCTTGATGAAAAGTTTTGAGACTGATCATAGTACTCCAATAATTTTTGGAGACAATATGAGTTCTTTGTATTTGGCAGCTAACCCTGTTTTTCATGCCAGGACTAAGCATATAGAGATTCAGTATCATTTCTTGAGGGAAAAGGTACTAGATAAAGAGATTGAAGTGATGTACACTCCAACAAAAGAACAAGTGGCAGATATGATGACAAAGAGTCTGGATGGACCTAAGTTACAAAGGTTCAAAGACATGGCAAGTATAAGAAGACAGAGAAAACCTCAATTGATGATTGAGGGGGAGCTGTTGGTGCAGACCAATCACCAATTGAAGGATTTGAAAGATCAAATGATGAAGGAAGAATCAATTCCTAAAGTGTGGAAGAGGATTACATTCAGAGGACAAGAGAAGTGTACACATATGTACATTAGTATAGTCATAGATGACTTAGATCTTTGTTCAGTAAGAATCATGTACAAATTATCTATAAATACTTTGAGAAAAGTCGGGGCATGAATGAGAGCATATGTGACAATAGTTAGAATCAAAGTTTGAGGAAGTTAGAAGTCATGAAAAGAGGAAAGTGATTTTGAGTTAGCTCTCATCACTCAGTTGTAATTCTTCTGAGTAAATGAAAAATTTTTGCGCCCGATGTTTCTGCTGTGTTCTCCTTCTACAGTAGATCAATTGTGAAATGCTTTTGTACAAGTCTAAGTTGAGAGTTGCTTGACCTCTGTGCAAAGTTTTAGCTTCCAATTGTAATCAGGCTGAAGTGAATTAAGTGTAGGAACATTCATATGTGAATAGTAGTGTTCACTGGTTCCTAAAACAGGCGCAAATTTCGAAGTAATGTTTTGGTCATTTCTCCTAGCACAGTTTAAAGTTTTGCATGAGTGAGGGCTTAATCTTTAAGTTGGAAGATAAGCTACTTATGTCTAGAAGCATTTTGTAAAACGGGTTCTATTCAAGGAGAACCAAGTCTTAAAAGTTACAGGTGTAAAGTCGACTGTTCTGAGTAACAGTTTTCTGACATAGGTAACTTGAGAAGTTGATTTCTCAAGCTACACTTAATCTTTTGATGAGACTTCAACTTGGAGTAGATGCGCAATCTCTAGGAGATACTTCGTACGAAGTTTCATCAAAACTTTACAAGTTTGATAGGTCAATGTGGAGAAATAGTGCAGCAGGACTTTTCTGTGTTTCATCTTCTTCACAGATTTGTTAATCTTTTGATAATTAGCAATTGATCCTCTAAATAGTGAAGTATTTGACTTACTCTTGGTATAGAGGTGCTCTAATCACAAGAGTAAGTTGTTCTTTTGGAGATTAACATTCTCCATCATTAGACACCGTTTACCCTTTCAAATAGCATCTAGAACCTATTTTTTAACTATGCCGGTCGCTAGATGTGAAACCGGTCAAAACTAGTCTAGAATCTATAAAAAAAGCTAGAGAGCTCATTTTTGGGGTTAGCTAGTGTAGACTTGTATGAGCTAGAGTGAGCTTGAGCTTGTAAGAGTGTTCTTGAGTAATAGAGTTGATTTCCTACCTTCCATTGTGTCTTGCTTGTCTCTTTGTTGTGTGTGTGCATCTCTATGCTTCTCACCTTCACTCTCACTTCATCTCACATTCACAATCTTCATATCACTCCTATCTCTTCGGCGGATTGACATTAAGGAGGTGGTGCTTCTTAACGTGGTTCTCACCATTGTGCTAGAGCAATAGCAAATTTGGCGCCGTTGCCGGGGATCGAGTCTAGGACGAATGTGTGATGGTAAGAGTATAGCAAGAAGTGGCGTTGGAAGGTAAAAATTTCAGTTTTTGTTGTTTTTTTTAGTTAGTTTTTGGTGTTTTTCACCTCCCCAACACTCCATCTTCATCACCGCATCTTCTTCCACTCCAAAAAAATAAAAATTCACCATATCCACCCATTCTCCTCATTTCCCCTCATTTGTGCATGCGAGTGAGAGAGAGAGCTTTTGTGCTTGCATGTGCTATTGTATTTTTGAGTTTTCTTGCAGGTATAGTGCTCCAGTGCATCAGGAAAGCTGCAAAAAGGTAAGATTTTACTTTCTGTCAAGATCTGCCATGTGTGTCAGACCATCGCGATGGTCTGCCAAGTTTGGCATTTTTGTTAAGCGAGTTCACCACGAGGAAGGCGACACAAGCGCATACACGAATCCACACTTGCATTTGCAAAATTTGCATTTTGGTGGACCATCGCGATTGGCTCACGCCATCGCGATTGTGTCACACATCACGATTGGCTCACGTCATCGCGACGGCTCACCGGACCATCGCGACGATCTCACGCCATCGCGACGGTTCACTTGAGCCATCACGACGGTTCACTTGGACCATCGTGACGATCCCGTCGACCCCACGCCATCGCGATTGGCTCATGCCATCGCACCGATGCTGCCACGTGGCAAGCTAGACCATCGCGATGATACCCTTAGACCATCGCGACGCCTGGACATTTGAACCATCATGATTGGATCACGCCATCGTGCTTTGTGACCATCACGATGGGCTCACGCTATCGCGATTGTCCCGTTGACCATTGACCGATGCCATCGCGATTGCTCGTTGATTAGACCATCGCGACGGTTCATTCACACCATCGCGATTGTTCACTCGTGCCATCGCGACGGTTCGCAGATCACGCCATCGCGATCATTCATTTTCGGACCATCGTGATCATTCATTTTGGACCATCGTGACAGTTCGCTCCTTTGGACCATCGCGATTGTGCCACGCCATCGCGACGGTTCACTCGGACCATCGCGACGATCCTAGACCATCGTGATTATCTCAGACCATCGCGATTGTCCACCCCAAATGCATTTTTAGGGTTTGATTTTTTGACCAATTTTGGGGTTATTTTTGGAAAATTTTTGGGTGATTAGACTCATAGGTGACCCCTTAGCTCATAGGGAAAGAAAAACCTGTTTGTCAGTTTTTACCCTCCGAGGGCCTGAACAGTCATATCTTTTTCATCCGAAGTCCGTTTTTGAGCTTTATAGCTCGTTAGAAAGCACTCTACGAGTACTACGTGACCTCAAATGTTTTTTTCAAAAAGAAGATGTTGTTTTTTAGAGAGGATATTTTGAGGTTGACCATCTGTGGAACTAGGAAAGAAGGGGCTTTGGAAGAAAATTTTGTCAAAGGTTAAGGGACTAAAAAGGTGTATATATTCAAGTGCTTGATCATCCATTTGAGAACTAGTCTATAGTGGGGTTTTACAGGTCTAGCAAGGGCAATCAAGGGCAACCAAGCAAGGCAGTGAAGAACGCAAGGCTTGGGAAGCGCGGCTTCTTGGGCATCAGAGCAACCAACAAAGCTGACTTGAGGTTGGAAGATTAGTCAACCCCCTTAGTCAATTATTAGCTTAGGCTAAACGTTAGCATTGTGGATTAACGAAGATAGGAACGATCAAGTTCAAGAGATTAAATTTCTCAAGTTCAAGATTAGTGTAAAGGTGTGTGATACGAAAACCTAAAGGAAAGAATTAAAGTCTGACGAAACGAGAACTCCAAAAGTACCACGGAAAGTCAATTCCTGATGCATACATTTAGAAAAGAAATTAAAGGCATTTAAAAAGAACCAAGCAATTAAAAACAAGAGGAAGTAAATTCATGAACCTTAGATCAGGCAAACACATAGGTAAGTCAGACCGACAAAGCCTTAGATCATCAGAAGCAAGTGTGGGAACTAGTGCACGATCGTGGGCACAACAATTGAATAATAAATATCCCTACAAGTTGAGCTCAAACACGAGTGAATCAGAAATGGCTTTTAGCACGGAAAGATCAGGAGGGTCAAACGTAGCATATTTAGAAAGACCCAAAGGACCCTATAGGACTCAACTAGAATTTCTTCGAACCAACCGCTTAGGTTTTCGCATCTACGAGGATGGTTTGCGAAGACAAGTGGTGCAAATGCACAATCCTGATCAACCCATTGGATTGGAACGTCCAATGGTGAAATTCGAGAGAGACGCATAAATAGACAAAGAAGGAACAATGTACATCTTAAGTACGCAACCAAAAAATACCAATGAGTTTGGTGTAATTCAGTTAGAGACGGAAGCAAAAGCCCAAGGAAAAGAACCATTAGAAGAACCTAGGACACCTAGAGGGAAATATGTACTAACAAGAGTACTAATCCCAGATTGGACCCCTCAGGATAACAGAAGCATAGAATTATTCGTAAACAAAGAAACAGACGAAGCATTTTGGAGATACAGAATGGAACAACCTAGTGAGGTAGGCACCATCACAGTTTACGAGTTCAAGGACCCAGATACACGTGGAAAGGTTGTATACCTCGATGAAACTTCAGAATGAGTATTTGTGGTACGTGACCACGCAAGAAACACATATACATGGAGAGGTGATTTAGTCTTCCCTCCATCTCGAGCAAACATAAACGCAAGCCAACAAGGGTAGGAATCCTCCACCCATGCTAATCAAAGAGAAAAACAAAGAAAGACCAGAAGTAAGTTTCAATCATCCCATAGGGAGAGATAAGACATGACACGTCTTCATTGATTCATAGTTTTAAACAGACTCCTCAAGAAACAGTTAGACTGGCAAGACGTAGGTTTAGACAATATATTGAGAGATGTCCTATGCAAGAGTTACCCTCACATGCCAAGCAAGTGTCATTGTTTCTAGATGGCCTGTTGAGCTCTAAACTATGCTCCTATGTGTACTTGAAGGAACCCAGAACGTTAGAGCAGTGTGTGCGAATTTGTATAGACATTGAAGATAACTTAGGAGACAAATTGGAACTCTCAAAGGTCTATAAGGACTCAGATTGTTCCTCTCTAGCATCTTCAAAGTTGTCTAGCTCGATAGAAGGCCTAGCGGAAAAAGTGGCCCAAAAACTAGGAGTTTCTAGTAAACAGATGCCTAGGTTAACAACAAACAAGCGTTGTTACACCTGTGGTGGTGATCATGGCGAATGTGTGTCCCAATGCAACACAACCACAAGCCAATCCTAGTGGCCAATATTGTACGATCGAGAGAAGATACACAAATCATACAGCACAAGACTGCCCATACAACAAACAAGCAGTAAGACAGAACTACCCGCAAGCATATGCACAACCAGGTAGGTATCAAGATCAGTACAATGCTCAGCCTCATTACTATAGGCCTCCTCAAAACTACCCTTATTAGGCTCAATAGAGACCACAACCTGTCTTAGCTCAGCAACCACCCCCACCAACGAATGTCATCTCAGTTAAATATGCTGCTGCAGAAGAAAACCTAAGTAGGGCTTTAGTGCCTTCTTCACCTTTAATAACAGAAAGTGATAGAAACTCAAACAGTTTTGACTCTACTCATGTAGATAGTCCACCCGCATATTACACAGAGTCACCAGAACACATGGAGACATATTAGTACGATAGTCCACCATTGGAACCCAGTTGGGAGCCCGACTATGCTAATGTGATGTATACCAACCCTAATCTGCGGCCCCAATTGAGACAACAAAGACCACAGGGCCCTAGAGGACCATGCTTTAGGTGCCAAGGAGATCATTTCATAAAGGATTGTCCACATCCTCCGATAGTCGGGCAATCACAATATTATAACGTACAAGGCTTTTGCGCCGACTGTGGTAAAGAGCATGTCATAAAAGATTGTCCTAAGAACTCTACTAATGCTTCAAATGTGACACCCATCAATGTGATAGGTATAGTGAACAATGCAAATGGATCCAACCCTACATACGTGCCTATCCAATCTATAACAAGAGCCCAGGTGCTCTTACAGAATCAATAGCTTAATCAGGAGAAAATAGCCGGAACTAGTGAAGTTGGAGTCTAGCCGTAAAAAGACGAAATCTTGGAAAGATTCGAGAGAAAGAATCAAGAGAAAGTGGAGTAAGAGGATAACAGGATTGGAAGGAAGTCTCAAGGAATCAAGAGACAAATCCTAGAATTGACTTCAGGAATTGAATCAAGAGAATCTAGCTCAAAAATCAAGATGAGTTCTAGCGGAACCAATACCGGAAAACCTAGACATGATGTTTCGTGCATATCAAGCCAGATTAAAAGAAGGACCTCAAGTAGCTGAAATGAGCAAGAACTAACCTCGAGCAGACTTAGAAATTGAGAGGACTAAACTTTGCATGAAAATGGTAGAATTAGCACAAGTAATGTTTGAAGCCTCTAGATATCTAAATTGGAATAACATGGCCTCACAACAAGGTTCTGTCATGGACGACAAAAGCGAGAGGGAGGGGTGTTGGCAGCAGTCAGAGGCATAGAAGACACAAAGCATGTGAAGACAAAGCATAACAAAGAAGCAGGGAGTCAGTCGAATTATTTTTTCAAAGACTTATATTTTATAAATACTTTTCAAAACCTCCAACAGTGATTTTCATCACTATTGTAACATATGTAACATAGAAAAACCCTTTTTGTAATTCATAGCTCCATTTTGTGCAAGCCGAGGAGTCCTCGAGCTTGAGGAGCTTAGGTAGAATGAGCGTACCAATTTTGGTTATTTTTAGACACCGTTTACCCTTTCAAATAGCATCTAGAACCTATTTTTTAACTATCAGTCAGTAGATGTGAAACCGGTCAAAACTAATCTAGAATCTATAAAAAGAGCTAGAGAGCTCATTTTTGGGGTTAGCTAGTGAGACTTGTATGAGCTAGAGTGAGCTTGAGCTTGTAAGAGTGTTCTTGAGTAATAGAGTTGATTTCCTACCTTCCATTGTGTCTTGCTTATCTCTTCGTTGTGTGTGTGCATCTTTATGCTTCTCGCCTTCACTCTCACTTCATCTCACATTCACGATCTTCATATCACTCCTATCTCTTCCGCGGATTGACATTAAGGAGGTGGAGCTTCTTAACATGGTTCTCACCATTGTGCTAGAGCAACAAAGCCCATATAGAACTGGAGGCCAAGGCATCAACTGTGGATGCTCAAGCCATGAAAGTCTTGGAGAAAATGCTACATGAGCAACATATCACCAATGCAAAACTCTTAAGAAATCTACGGCGTCTTTGAAAGCACATGTATGTGGCTTTGGAAGAGAACAAGCGATTTCAACAACAAAACCAAGACAATCTGGAAGTTGTTATGGAAGGGACCTCAGGTATAGAGATTAGCCCTACCAAGAATCGAGTTGTTCCCTTTGATAAGACATAAGGATACTACTCAAGGATCAACTTTTAGAATCATATGAAAGGCTCAATCAGAATGTGCCACCCTCAAGAAGAAGTTAGCCACTGTCAACACATCTCAAACAGAGACGACCATCCTCCCTCAGCCTACAAAGGAACTGGAAGACCTAAGTAAATAGGTGGAAGAACTACAAGAAAGACTACTACCATATGAAAGGCCACCCTCTCCAATTGAAGAACCAAAACCCGAAACAATGGTGGAGATTCTAATCGAAGAAAGTTTTGAAGAACCATATGAGCCGATGCTAGTACCTAGTGGGCGTGTCACTACCGAGGGCCAAGAAACCTTTGAGGTAGAAGCATCACATTGGCTAAAGAGGGTAGAGCAGATAGGCCAAACCCATGATGATAGAGTAGCCATACAAATCCAATCGCTCTCCAATCTAGAAGATATAGTTCTCAAGTCCTCTTATTTTCAGAACCTATCTCATCAAAGGCTAATCACTACATCAAAAATGCAATACATGCCTTAGTTTGTATTGTTAGCCGACTATAATGTAGAGATTAAGAGGCATATAGGAAAGAGCCAACCTTCGCCACTCAGTTCGAGCCTACTGACCTACCAGAAGGTGCACGAACAGGCTTAAATTTTCAACCTAATTGGCGTGCATGACTGCTAACAGACTACCCTGAAATGATGTGCACATGGGCAACCATGCCACTCTATATTAAATATAACCCATGTTATTGTCCAGTGGTCCATTGCAGATCCTGGCAAGCATTCACCATCAAAGTTTGCAACAATAAAAGGTGTTCAGATTGGGTCAACTATCCATATTTTGCTCCACCCAAAGCACCACCCACCGTCACCTACATGATCTCAACCATATGCCACTGGTATTGCCGCAAAGATGTAACATGTGTATGAAGATCTTCGAGCTCATGAAGGTAGTGTTCAAGACTTTTCGCAAGACCCAAGCTCCATACATTTCAGCCCCCGAGTTTGCTGAAGGGAACCATGATCTGGTATATGACATGAGCCAAACCCCCTCCATCACCATAATTTATTCATGGCGTGCATGAATCAAGCACTTACCTGCTTGCTACAAGCAAAATTTTTTAAAAGATATTCTCTATCGAGTTTTGGTAATACCACTTCAAAATTTTCATTCCCAGACTAACACACCTATTGCATCTCTTTGCGGTAGAACAAGCCATACATGCAGGTCAGCTACCTCTGCCCCATCCAGGCATTCTAGGTCCAGTTAATTGGGATCAAATCATGAAATACTTGGCAAAAGGGCTACACATACAAGAATATCATCTTGCCACTAATGTCATTGAATATTATATCAGAAAATCCCTACAACAAGGGGTTATCAAGGACGACAGACACAAGAGAGGGGGGATGCTAGAAGCAACCATGGAAGTCAAGGCATTACAAGACAAGGGAGCCGATGCAAAGAGTCAGAGCAGAGGCCTATCCAAAATTTTGACACAAACCCCTTTTCAAAAGTGATCGTCATCACTATGCAAACATTGTAAATACAATTTCTGGTAGATTAGACTCCATTTTGTTCAATCCAAGGAGTCCTCAAGCTTGAGGAGTATTAGAAAAAGCTACATATCAATTTTCATAATTTTTAAACTCTATTTGAGCCCCAAATAAGCCTTGGAACCTAATTTTAAACTAGGTCAGACACTAGGTCTGGACAGGGCTAAAGCCAGTTAAATACTATAAAAAGAGCTAGAGAGCTCATTTTTCAGGTTAGCTTCTTAGAGATTTCAGCTATTGTAAGAGATTTGTTGAGTAATAGAAAGAACTCCATTGTTCCTCTCTTTATTCTTGCCTTGTGTATGTGTGTGCATGCTTGTGTGCTTCTCACTCACACACTTGTGCCTTCGCTCACAATCGTCACACTAGTACTCACATCTCCATGGATTGACATCTATGAGGTAGATCCCCTCATGTTGGTACTTGCCATTGTGCTAGAGTGAACCCGATCCATCCATTCATCCATCCAACTATCTATTTATTTATCTATATATCTATCTATCTATCTATCTATCTATCTATATCTAGCTATCTATCTATCTATTTATCTATCCATCTATCCATCCATCTATCCATCCATCCATCAATCCATCTACAAGAGAATGACTATAACGACCACCACATGCTAGAGAAATGACTCTCCTCCCAACCAAATGCCTCAATATATAGCTCTCTCCAGGGGACTGCCTTCTTGGGCAGGTGGATACTAGCCAGCCATGTGTCGGCCATGTAATTGCATGTGCGCCAAGTGTCCCAGTCAACTCGAGTTAACTCAAGTGGATGCTTCTAGAAGGCCATCTCTTTGGGCAAAATACTCTCCCCATGTTCCCCATGGGGATTGAACCCAAGACCTCCTCCTTCACATCCTTGAGAATTAACCACTAAGCTAAGTGGATCACTTGTTCACAAGAGCACAAGACCTCATAGTAAGTCTAAACTCGAGATCTTTGTTCATACACATATGACCAAACGGTGTCCGATTTCAGATCCGTCTGAACCGGCTTGATCCCTAGATCATAAACTTACTTTATTACATTCTTCCCCTTGGAAAATATTTTGTCCTTGAAATATCTATATATCTACTGTAGGCAACCTCCGAGCTTCATGTTCTAAAACTAGAAGAACATGGTCATGTTCTAAAACTTGGAAGAACATGTTTCATCTCTGTGGTGGTGTCCCTGCCCAAATGATTCAAAACATTGTCTCATTTTGCACTTTGATGAACTGGACAAAGTACAAACTAGTGAAAGAATAATAAGGGTGGATCTAAACACATCCTTGGCCAATTCACAATTTTTGGATGTGCGATCTAGGCACAAACATGTGAACTACATGGATTCAAATTACTAGTTCATTTCTAGGCATAACTGGTGCATGGACTTAGTAATGAAGGTGGGATTCTTATTTGTTGCAATACTTTGAGAACTCTTGATTCACATGAATTTGTTTTGGAGAACTTGAAGTTTGGTTGTCTCAAAACATCTAACTTAGATGTTTATACAATGGTTTACTTTGATCCAATAGTTACTTGATTTTTTCACTCGACTAGAGGACTAGTCCTAATGAGTGTAAAAATCCTATGTAAACTGTAAGAGAAAGTAACCATTTTCTTTGAGTCAACCATTCTATAACTTGCCCAATACAAATTCATATGAAATTTGTCCAACTTAGGACACTTTTCTCAAAGACTAGTTTTTAGCTAAAAATTCTTGGGAATTGTCAATCTATTGAGCAATTCCTAACTTCTCTATTCTAGAGTATACTGGACTCTAGGATTCCTAACTTGAAGCAAACTCAAATAAATAAGTCTACTTAGACTTATTATCTTTTGAAGATTGAAAAGCTTCTTGTACATAACATCATCTAGGATGTTTTAATTTAGTTATCTAGTTCTAACCAGCTAACCCTGGTCTTTTGCAAAAGGAATCAGATACCATATCTGAGCCAATTCCAAAAGATTTGAAAAGCGGAAAGAAATGACTGAAACTCAGTACAACCAATTCAAACTTCGAGGATACATAAGCTTGCTATGAGTCAAAGTCTAGATGACTCAGGACTTTAACTTCTCAAAGATCTGTTTCAACAGGGTATTGAAGCATTTTCTCTATTCTTAAGAGAAATAAGCTGGATTCTCAAAAAGATTCAAAACAAATCCAAAAACATCATCCAACCACAAGATACTAGTGTGGTAACCAACATCAGTGTGTTGACCCACTGAGGTTTTGCTGATGAGTTTTGTATTCAAATAATGCTTCACTTGAGACTAAGTTCAGGTCACATTCAGTCTTTCTGACTCCTTATTGGGAATGCAGTTCTTGTGCATTTCTTTGAGTCAAAATAGTGAATTTACCAAGTTACACTAGGAACTTGATATTTGACTTAGTTAATCAAATCCTTAGTTGAAAAGATCAACTCAAAATCAAAGTCCAACTTCTTTCAACACTTTATCTTGTAGTGCTTCAAGAAGATCTTGGAAGTTATTTACTTCATATCTTCTATTTCCTTGACCTTGAAGTTATCTTGAAGTATCTTGAGATACTTATTTCATCCTTCTTGAATTAAACTCCTTCTTTGAAGTCTTAATTCCCTTGAGGATCAAACCTAACTTCAAGATCCAATTTAGAACTAAAAGATAATCATCATCTCACAGTCCGATGTCCCATACCATCATTCCTACATCAATCAAAGTATAAAATCTGGTGTCCCATACCACCCTATTTTATACTTACATTGATGAGTGAGTGAATTTTATCCTAAAGTCTAAACATCTCTTGATAGAGTACCTTCTTGCTTCAATTCTTTACAAGAATTTGAAGTTTCAAGCATTATCTCTAACTAGATTTTCTAGGTTTTTGATTCCTTCACATGATCCTGACACGATCTTGTGCTTTCCTTGAGGAACTTAAAAAACCTTTTGATGGAGCATCCATCCTTCTTTGCTAGGGTTTTCAAACGAAAACCAATTAGAATTCCAAGTACTTGAATTTTCATAGATTCAATTTCAATTGGTTTATCCTTGACCAATTTGTAGTGACAAGAGCTTTTAACTTCTTGTCTTTAGATTCCTTTCTTACTGAAGCTTTAGGCACCTACCTTGGCCAGGACTTTTATAGGAATCTCTCTACTGCCTTAGTCTAAGCATCCTCTCATGCTCTCTGGATTTGTACCAAAATCCCTTTAAGGATAGGCAAACACTTATGTTTTACCTTCCACAAACGTAAGTACCATCTCACGGTTGCAGACTACATTCTTGGAATTGCTTCACGCTGTTCAAGCTTGGAACAAACTTACTCTTTTCACAATTTTCCATTGGATAAATGGAAACCTAAGTGAATAATTCCCAAAAGGAATTTTATTGCCAATACTTGGGCAATCTACAAAGTAGTTCCAACCGCATACTTGGACAATCATGGCCAAGCTTGATCAAGTCTTGTTGATCATGCGATAATAATAAAGACTTTGTCTTTATCTTTAAGATCTCTTGAACAAGCTTCTTTGCTTACCCGGGGGAGTTTTCTTCAAGATCTTTTCCCAATTTAAGTCTAGGCGATCAAACACTGAAGCCTCTCAGATTCCAAAGCTAAGAATCTTTGATATTCCTTTAGGTTATATCAATATTTGGACTTAATTACTAATACTAGTGGTTTGGGAATTACTGGGAACTACTTACTATTAGACTTTTCTTGAAAGATTCTAGTTTCACATCTAGGGAGATTTTTCTTTCAAGAACTTTAGATTCCTATCAAGGAATCAGTAACACTATACCAATGATTCATCTTGGAATCTTTTGCTTTCCAGTCCAATGATTCATCTTGAAATCCTTAGATTTATTGGAATCTTCTTTCTAAAAGAAATATTGACTATTGAACAAGAACAAGACTTAAGGATTTATTGCTTGTCCAAAACATATTCCTTTTTCATGGGGGAAGTATCTCAACCCCTAAGCAACGATGAAGCGCGAATGACCTCCACAGGTATCCTTCTTTGACCTCTGCACACCAAAAATGCTCTTACTCAGAGCTTATGCAGAGAACTCCAGTGAGCTCTTGTAGACCTGTAGTAGACACCAAGGGCTTTCCAACAAAAACAAATTTCACTTGAATGGATGCTTACACAAAGAGAAACAATGTCTACAACATGAGCTAGTTGAATGCTCACAACTGCTAGTCAAGCAGAGACCTCACTTCCAGCAAACTTTTCTCAGAGATTATACAGAGAATGAATCTCAAACTTGAGTCAACTTTAGAGCACTCTAATAGCTACCCAATGACACCAAAATCATAGCAAATGGATACATAGAGAAGGAGAACCAGCCCTTACAACCGAGAGCAAAATATTTCCAACAGAGCCTACACAAAGAGAGAGATATCAATCACACAACTTCACTAAAATGAATGTTGCTCCTAGCTTACTCTGAGAATGCTCCAGAGAATTGGTAAGCATAAAATATACTCTTATAGCTATCCAATGAGATAAGAATTACATCAAATGGATACCATATGAGGGAGAACCAATGCTAACAACTCAGGGGTAGAGAGTTGCAACACTGCCTGCGCACACACATAGATATGCCTACTAAAAGAAAACAAACAAGCAAGCAAGGGGGTTGCTTAAGCAAGGGGCTTGCTTATCACAACTCCAGCACTTAGTGCTCACTTTACATGAGCTAAAACTCCAAGAAGATGGCCCAAAAGAAGTCGGGATACATGCTCCTTTTATAGTGAGAGGTGTGCCCCTAAAATCTAGGAACTACCTTTCCAAATCAGCCTCCTAACTTGGAGGAATTAGTTGAGATGACTTGGGGAGTGGTTGAGTGACTTTTCTTGATGGAATCTCGTGGCTTTTGGCTTCCTTTGATTGCTCCACATGTCCATAAAAGATTCCCCACGAATTTTTAGCTTGAAGCTTGACTTTTAACACTCCCCCTCAAGCTTCAATTCTTCATCCTCATCCAAGCTCCTTCATGTTGATGCATTGCTTGAATTTTGAAATCTTCATCCATCCAAAGCCTTTGTAAACATGTCCGCAACTTGGTCCTTGGTACCAATATGATGTATTGAAACTTCCTTGGATATCACCTTTTCCCTTATGAAGTGATAGTGCACTTCAATATGCTTGGTTCTAGCATGATAGACAGGATTCGATGCTAGATGAATGCTACTCATGTTGTCACAAAAAATTGGATATGTGTCAACCTGCAAATTAAGCTCCATAAATAACTTCTTAATCCACATTAGCTCACATGTGAGTTGAGCCAAAGCTCTATACTCAGCCTCGGTGGAAGATAATGCCACCGTGGGTTGCTTCTTTGAAATCCATGAGATGATCTTGCTACCTAGCATGACTAGGTAACCACTTGTACTCCTTCTATCTTCCTTCGAACCAGCCAATCGGCATCGGAATAAGCTTTGACCTGCATATCATCATCAAATGAGTAGAAAAATCCTTCATTTATAGTGGCTTTGAGATATCGCAACATTCTTCTTGCAGCTTGCAAGTGTGTAGTCCTTGGACTATGCATAAATTGTGATAACACTCCAACTCCATATGCTATGTCGGGCCTAGTTGTTGTGGCATAATTGAAAGATCCTACAATAGATCGATACAAGGTTACATCCTCTAATGGCTCTCCATCAATGGAGCTTAGCTTTACATTAACTTCCATGGGATTTGAAATAGGCTTGCAATGTAGCATCCCAAACCTCTCAAGTAGGTCTAGAATATACTTCCTTTGTATGAGCATAATACCTTCTTCTTTGTATACAACTTCAATGCCAAGAAAATACCTAAGATCTCCAAGATCAGAGATCCTAAACTCCTTTCCAAGCTTTGCCTTGATCTCCTCAATGCCCTTTGTATCATTACCTGTAATGATAAGATCATCTACATACACACACATGTAGACCACAAGTTCTCCTCTTTGTTTGATGAAGAGAGATGGATCCGCCTTGCATTGATTGTAACCACATTTGATCAATAGTCCACCAATCTTTGGTTCCAAGCCCTTGGAGCTTGCTTTAGGCCATAAAGTGCCTTCTTCACCTACAAACATGATGTGGAAACTCTTTATGAACAAAACCTAGTGGTTGCTCCATGTATACCTCTTCTTCCAAGTCTCCATTGAGAAGGCATTTTTGATATCCAATTGGAAGAGCTTCCATCCTTTGCTAGCAGCCATTGCAATGAGTGTCCTAATGGTGCCATCTTTGCCACAGGGCTGAATGTCTCTTCAAAGTCCACTCCATAGGTTTGTGCAAAACCCTTGGCCACCAATCTTGCTTTGAACCTAGAAATAGATCCATCTGAATTCCTCTTTACTTTATACACCCACTTATTACCTATTACCTTCATGTTCTCCTTCTTGGGCACTAGAGTCCATGTTTGATTTTCCTCAAGTGCGTCGATCTCTTCTTGCATTGCCTCTTTCCATTCGGTGTACCTGCTTGCATCTCATAGCAATCGGGCTCATGATCTTCTACTACTTTGTTCATATATGCATAATGTTTGCCATGTATGAATCATAAGTAAACCTTTGAGTTGGATACTTAA
>MU260470.1:22500-25000 GCA_020310875.1 Ceratopteris richardii
CTATCTATCTATCTATCTATCTATCTATCGATCTATCGATCTATCGATCGATCTATCTATCTATCTATCTATCCATCTATCCATCTATCCATCTATCCATCTATCTATCTATCTATCTATCTATCTATCTATCTATCTATCTATCTATCTATCTATCTATCTATCTATCTATCTATCTATCTATCTATCTTTCCATCCATCTATCCGTCTATCCATCTATCCATACATCTATCTATCTATACATCTATCTATCTATATCTCTATCTATCTCTCTATCTTGTCACGAGGAAGGAGATAAGGAAGAGAGCTCACACACACTCTCACTCCAAGGAGAAGCACACACACAGATTGAGGCAAGGAAGAATGATCTTCTTCTTCTTCTATTACATAAAAGGAATGTACAAGAATGACCTAAAAACAAGAATACAGCCAGTGCAATATATAAAGACTAGTACATAAGGAAAAACCTAATGTTCGTGAATGAGTGAGCTAGCAAGAAACAAATGTGCCATCACTCTCTAGTAGATAAATCTAATAAAGCTCAATGAAGTATCCCTGACATATACCGGTGTGACCACTATACATGTTAGAGAAACGAAAAACTGGTACGTGTCATCTTGGATCATCACATGTTGAGCTTGATATCTCAACACTCCCCCTCAAGCTCAATGCCATATCTTGTAATCCAAGCACCTTCTAAAACTTCTTCAACTTCTCAGCTCCAAGTGCTTTGGTGAAAATATAAGCAACTTGCTCATCTGTTCTCACATAAACAAGATCAATATCACGTGCTAATACCTTCTCTCTGATGAAGTGATAATGTACCTCGATATGCTTTGTTCTAGCATGGAAAACAGGGTTCTGTGCTAACTGTATGCTGTTAAGATTATCACAATAGATAGTGATAGGTTTTTGCACTTCCACACCTAAATCTGCAAGTAACATCTCCAGCCATGATGCCTCACATGCTGCCATTGCAGCACCTCTATACTCAGCCTCTGTACTCGACAAAGCAACATTGGGTTGCTTCTTACTGCTCCATGTAATAGCTGCATCTCCAAGTGAGAAAAGAAAGCCACTAGTAGATCTTCTATCTGGAGTACTACCAGCCCAATCTGCATCGGTGTATCCATGAACCTGCAAATCTACACCAGCTTCATAAAACAATGCATAATCCAAAGTAGCACTCACATAACGTAGAGCGCGCCTCAGAGCATCCAAATGTGGCTTCCTGGGAACCTGCATAAATTGACTTTCAAGTCCAACAGTGTAGCTTAAATCAGGCCTTGTAATTGTAAGATATATAAGACTTCCCACAATTTTCCTGTACATAGTAGCATTTTCCAATGCTTCACCTGATGTAGTATCCAATTTCAAATTCTGATCTAAAGGCATAGAAATTGGCTTACAATCAGCCGTACCATACTTTTGTAGCATATTCAAGGCATATTGCATTTGCGACATCCATATACCTGTTTCTGTATGTATAAATTCAATGCCCAAGAAATAGCGCAACACACCAAGATCTTTCATGTCAAATTCCTGCATAAGAAGTTTCTTTACCTCTTTGATGCTTTCTTCATTATCACCACCTACAATCAGATCATCAACATAAATAGCCACAATAGTGATGCCATCATCAACCTTCCTTGCATATAGTGAATTATCTACATCACACATAGAAAGCCCAATGCTGGTTAAGTAATCAGCAATCTTTGCATGCCATGCATGCGGAGCCTACTTCAGCCCATACAAAGCCTTTTGCAACCTGTAGACATATTTTGGATGCTTTGAATCTTCATATCCTTGTGGCTGGTCCATATATACTTCTTCCTGTAACTCACCATGTAGGAAAGCATTCTTCACATCCATATGATGCAAAGTCCATCCTTTTGCTGTAGCTAATGCAACAAGTGTTCTAACAGTAGACATTTTAGCTACAGGGTTGAATGTTTCCTCATAATCAATGCCATATGTCTGTGCATAACCTTTCGCTACCAATCGTGCTTTATACCTGCTTATGCTACCATCAGCATTATGCTTTACCTTGTAAACCCATTTGCAACCTATGGATTTCTTTCCTTGCGACAATGGAACCAACTTCCATGTATCATTTCCATAAAGTGCAGCCATCTCCTCATCCATAGCTTTTTCCCAATCTGCATTACCAATTGCATCTTCAAAATAAGAAGGTTCAGCATCTTGTATTACCTTTGTCATGTGGGCACAATGGCGAGCCATGTAACTATCATCTGTCAATCGTTGCACTGAATTACGCATCCTCCCAGATCTTCTTGGTCCTAGGTCACTTCTTCTTGTATCATCTGCATGTGCCCTTCTTACTCCTGGAGTCTTCATAGAGGGCAATCCAAGTTCCTCATCAAGACTCTTTTCTGAACCGCTTGAATCTCCATCAACGTCTTCAAAACCTGCACCTGTTTTACTACTAGCAGAAAGCTTTTCTTTACCTTTCTTGGATGTATTTGATGAATTTGCTGGA
>MU260470.1:40000-55000 GCA_020310875.1 Ceratopteris richardii
TGGAAAGCTAAGGAGGTCCACTTATCGTCTGAAGTAAAATTCCCCTTTGTATTGCTCAAAATTCCTTGGAGCCCCCTTGGTTTCCTAATCCCACTTGAGGGTCAACTTCAAATTATCCTACTGCAACGAGCTATAGAGCTCAAAAAATGGACTTTTGATGAAAAAGTTAGGTCAAATCAAGGTCTTGGGGGTCAAAAGAGGCAAATAGGACTTTTTGGAAAAATCATGATTTTGTGTGAAAATCGCGATTTTGGACAACCTTGGAAATCACGATTTTGAATGAAAATCGCGATTTCTGGGTGTCAGAAATTTGCGATGCTGAGCTCTTATGAAAATCGTGATTTTGAAGGATCATGAAAATCGCGATGCTGAGCAATTGTGAAATTCACGATTTTGTGAAATCATGAAAATCGCGATGCTGAGCACTTATGAAAATCGCGATTTTGATTAATCCTCTAAAATGCGATTTTGATTAAAAATCATGAAAAACGTGATTTTGAGTGAGAATCGTGTTTTTTGGCTTGAAAATCGTGTTTGGTCAAAATCGAGTTTTTTGGCCTAAAAATCGCGATTTTGAGAATGACCATCAAATCGTGATTTTGGTTGAAATTCGTGTTCTAAAAATTGTGAATTTGTACCTTGAATGAAAATCATGTTTTTGAAAATTGCGATTTTGGAGCCAACAAAGAATCGTGTTTTTTTCCCAGAATCATGTTTTTGGCTGAAAATCGTGATTTGCGAAAATCGCGATTTGTGAAAATCGCAATTTTGAGCCCACTGAAAATCATGTTTTCTCAAAGTCGTGTTTTTACTTGAAAATCGCGATTTTGGTTGAGATCTTTTTGAGAAACTTAGAGAATCCTGATTTTGAGCACAACCAGAGAATCGTGATTCTGAGAATGACCCCAGAATCGTGTTCTTTTCAAAAAACTTTTAGGCGGGAAATCGAAAATCGTATTTTTTTGAAAAAATATGAATTTTATGAAAATCACGATTTTCACTAAGAATCGTGTTTTTTGACGGGAAATTCAAATTTCTTAGTGCCGAGTGTTGGTGCAAACAAGCCTACACACATTGGCTTGGACCCTTGGAAGATTAGCATGGATAAAGTTCTTTATCAAGGCATTACTTAAGGCAAAGCTCACATGAACATATGCTTATGTGTTTCTACTTCTTACCCCTTGTAAAAGTATAAGTGACTTGTCACTTGGGTGTAATCACTTTAAGTCACTTACCTACCATTAGAGTCGTGGATTTTTGAATGTTGAGATGGAGAGAATATCTCCTTACTTTTAGAGGAGAGATTCAAGGGAGCCTAAGTTTGAATTTCAAATTCAAATGATCTCAAAACTTCTATAAAATGTACAATCAAAAAGTCGCGGGTAGTACTGTCATTCTAGCTCACTTCCCGAGGCCAAATCCCTTTGTAATTCATTGTGTGTGAAGGTTACTCCATAGCCAACACCACAATACCTCATATAGCTCTGCTTGGCAAGCTAATGAGATTGTACAAACACATATATCAATAGAAGTATACATTCATCATCTCTGTTTTGTCTGAGTCACCTACTCCAAGTCTGTCAACTTCAAAGAAGCATTGCTCTGGATCTACTGAACCAAATCAAGAGATCTATAGCTCATTGGAACCAGCTCAAGGTCTACTACAAGCATACAAAATCTCAAAGGATTCCATTCAGCCATTTGGGAGAAAATCAAGTCGAAGGGCTCACTGGTATTTGTCTGCAGAGTTCCTGAAAAATCGGGGGTAGATATAATTTTGCTAAACTCATTTCTCAGAGCATAGTTAGTCAATTGAAGTGATTCCACTTGTGATTGGTAGCTTGCTAAGGTACATTGTTACTCCCAAAAGGAATTGTGTCAATTTTAAGTGTGCTGGACACACTGAGTAAAAGTCTGAGCAGGTATCATTACAGGAATAGAAGGTTTTGTTTGATTTGTGAAGTACCAAGTTATCTGTTTTGATTTGGTCATTACCCAAATCATTTCCAAAGCACATATATGGTTTCTTTATGTCATTAGGAAGCTAAACTTGTGTACTAAGCATATCTGGAAAGAAAAGAGGGCAGGTGTGAAGCAGGTTTTGCAGCACCAACTAATTTCCTGAGTGCATCCATCCATCACTCTCAACAGTGGTATCAGAGCAAAAGAAGGTAATCATGGGTGATGGTTTCCCTTCATTCATTGACAAATTGGACAGAAACAACTATCAAGCTTGGTCATTGAGAATGAAGACCTATCTACAAGGGAGAAGTCTATTTGGATACATATCAGGAGATGAGGAGTTGCCCTCATTCAAGACTAGAGGACTACCTACAAAGGATGAGCATGAAAGACTTAACCAATGGTGTGCAAAGGATGCTTTGGCAAGGTCTTATCTCTTAAACTCTATATCTGACTTTCTTTTACCTCATGTAAGAAACTGTAAGACTTCCCAAGAGACTTGGGAAACCTTGTCAAACTATTTTTCTTCCAACACAAGGGCTAGGAAGAATCAATTATGGATAGAGTTCACAACACTTAGGAAGCAGCCCAAGCAATCAGTCTCAGATTATGTGACAAAGATCAAAGATGTGGCAGACCAACTAGCAAGCATTGGAGAGGAAATTGAAGAGGAGCAAATAGTCAGGCAAGTGACAAATGGACTCAAGGCAGATGATAAGTGGGAAAGTTTCACCACTGCAATGGATCTCTACATGGACATGCATACCCCTGATCTCACAACACTCATGGGCCAACTATTTACACATGAAGCAAAGTTCACCAAGGCTGGAGATCAATCAAAAGGTAATAATCCCTCTGCTCTCTTTACTGATAAGAAAGTTAAAGATAAAGGCAAGAAGAAACAGGATGACGAAGGCTCTACCTCTCAAGCCAATTATGCAGGGAGAGGTAGGTCATCTAGAGGAAGAGGCAGAGGAGGTAAGTCAGGTAGGGGGAGACCTTACAACTCATCACCTTGCAACATCTGTGGGTTGTCCAATCATACCACAGATGAATGCTACAAGAACTATAAAAACCAGAGAGGAAGAGGCTACTCAAGAGGTGGATACTCTCAAGGAAGAGGCAGATTCAACCACAATCAAAGCTACAATGGGTACAACAACCAATACAACAACAATTACAACAACAACCACAATGGAAGCTACCAAGGTGGATTCAGAAATAGAAGAGACTACAACAACTACACAGAGGAGCAAGATGACTCCTTATTGATCATGAATATGACCTCAAAGATAGGTACAAATGATGATCATTTATTTTATATTGACTCAGGATGTTCTAACCATGTAGCTGGCAATGTGGCATTGCTTTCTGATTTGGAAGAGCCCAAGGGCAAACATCAGGTACAAACAGGTGATGACACTAAACACTCTGTTGTCAAAGTTGGAAATGTGAAGACATGTGATGGTAATCAGAACCTATTAAGCAGGGTACTCTATGTACCAACAATAACTAAGAATCTGATGAGTGTTGGTCAGATTGTGGAGAAAGGTTTGCAGGTCAGATTCACACAACATGGAGCATATGTGGAGGACCCAAAACAAGGATTCAGGAGGATAGCCAAAGGGGAGAAATCAGGTAGATTATTTACATTTGAGCTAGAAGATACAAAAAATATTGCTTTGTATAACTATAAGGATCAGACACTCTCAGAGTTAGAGATATGGCATAAAAGACTAGGGCACATAGGTGAAAGGACTATCAAGCAAATGTGCAGGGATCAGTGTGTGCTTGGGATACCTAATGTATCCAAGCAACACATGATTTACAAATGTGGATCATGTCAATTTGGTAAGTCTCACAGATTACCCTACTCAAGGAAAGGTTTCATGCATGAAGACTACCTAGACTTGGTACACACAGATGTTTGGGGACCTAGCAAGGACCCTTCCATTTCTGGTTCAAGGTATTATGTGTCCTTCATTGATGACTATAGCAGATGGACCATTTTGTACTTTATGAAGCATAAAGATGAAGTGTTTAATTGTTTCAAAAGGTATCTTGCACTTGTTGAGAATCAAACAGGTAGAAGCTTGAAGAGGTTAAGATCAGATGGTGGAGGAGAATACTTCTCCAATGAGTTTGAAGATTTCTTGCAGGAAAGAGGCATCAAGAGGGAAATCACTACCAGATACTCACCTGAACAAAATGGGGTAGCAGAAAGAAGGAATAGACTTATAGTGGAAACAGCTAGGTCTATGCTCAATGAGAAAAAGTTGCCAAATTACCTATGGGCAGAGAGTGTGTCCACTGCCACCTATCTCATCAATAGGTTGCCATCCAAATCACTTGATGGCATGACACCATATGAAGCATGGCATGGTAAGAGACCCTCTCTAGATCACTGCAAAATCTTTGGATGTGTAGCATATGTGCATATTCCTTCACAGGTAAGAGGAAAGCTAGACCCAAAGGCAGAGAAATGTATCTTCATTGGTTATGATTTGAACCAAAAGGGATACAGATTCTATAACTCCACAAACAAAGGGTTCAAGGTAAGCAGAGATGTCATATTTGATGAGAATGACTCATGGTATGAGAATGAATGCAGGAAAGTAAGTCTACCTTATGACATGGAGGAAGATTTTCCAAAGCTTACCAAGGAAGAGCCAACACAGCAAGAAGATTCAAGCTCAGATGATGATACCATCAACCTTGAAGAGTTCAAGGCTTGGAAATCCAAAGAAAAGATGAAGATGAAGCAATTGGAGGACAAGGCAGAAACTTCCACTCAAGCTATGAGAAGATCTCAGAGAGAGAAGAAGAAACCTATCAGATTTGGGTATGACACATCACTTGTAACTAAACATTCTGTATACCTTGCAAAAGATTTGTTGAATGAAGAACCAGGTACCTATGAAGAAGCAATTACAAAGCCAGAATGGAGAGAAGCAATGGATGAGGAGATAGAAGCCCTAAAAGAGAGTGATACTTGGGACTTGGTACCCAAGAAGGAGACTATGAAGGTAATTGGATCCAGATGGATCTACAAATTGAAGAAGAATTCAGATGGGACAATTAACAGGTACAAAGCTAGGTTGGTAGCCAAGGGTTTTGCACAAACCCAAGGCATTGATTATGAGGAGACATTTTCTCCTGTGGCCAAGATGCCAACTATCAGAGTATTGGTGAGTGTAGCTGCATCCAAGAATTGGAACATGTACCAATTGGATGTGAAGAATGCATTCCTAAATGGATGGATATCTGAAGAAGTCTACATGTCACAACCACCTGGCTATGAAGATCCAAGAAAGGTACATTATGTTTGTAAATTGAAGAAGGCTCTCTATGGTTTGAAGCAGGCACCTAGAGCATGGAACTACAGATTGACCACCTACCTTCAAGACCAAGGATTTGTGATGAGCAAAGCAGACACTTCTCTATTCATAAAGAGAAGTAGTACAGAGGTAATCTACTTATGTGTTTATGTTGATGACATCATCATTACAGGTAATGATGTCAATGGGATTAGACACATCAAGGGTCAGATGATGAAAGAATTCAAGATTAGTGATCTTGGATTACTAAAATATTTTCTAGGTCTTGAATTGATCTACACAAACTCAGGTATATACATTACTCAAAAGAAGTATGTACAGGATATGGTCAAGAAGTTTGGCTTGCAGGATGCTAAGGTATCTACTACTCCAATGGAGGTTAATCAAAAGCTAAGTGCTCATGAAGGAGAAGAACTCAAAGACATTACAGGATATCAAAGTATTGTGGGTAGTTTGAACTATGCTACCTTGACAAGAATTGACATAGCATATGGAGTAAGTGTGCTTAGTCAATTCATGCACAAACCTAGAATACCTCACCTAGAGGCAGCAAAGAAGATCTTGAAGTACCTCAAGGGAACTCAAAGTCATGGTTTGTATTTTCCTTACACATCAGACATTGATATTAAAGTCTATTCAGATGCAGATTGGGCAGGATGCAAGGATGATAGGAGGAGCACCTCAGGGTACATTTGTTTTGCAGGAGATAAGCCTATCTCTTGGTCAGCTAAGAAGCAACCTACAGTGGCATTGTCATCCACTGAAGCAGAGTATAGAGGACTTGCAAATGCTACTCAAGAAGCAATCTGGTTGAAGCTTCTATATACAGAGTTAGGTCTATTCACAAGACCACCTATTATATTTGGAGATAACACTAGCTCTCTTCACCTTGCAGCAAATCCAATTTATCATGCCAGAACCAAACACATAGAGGTTCATTACCACTATGTGAGAGAGAAATTGTTAAGTAAAGAGATTCAATTGACATATGTTTCTACTAATATGCAATGTGCAGATTTACTTACCAAGGCATTGGATGGAAACAAGCTAGGAAGATTCAAATCTATGATTGGATTGCAGGAAGTAATTGAAGAATGAAGAAGAAGACTTAAGCCAAAGTGTTTGGCTTGAGGGGGAGCTGTTGGTGCAAACAAGCCTACACACATTGGCTTGGACCCTTGGAAGATTAGCATGGATAAAGTTCTTTATCAAGGCATTACTTAAGGCAAAGCTCACATGAACATATGCTTATGTGTTTCTACTTCTTACCCCTTGTAAAAGTATAAGTGACTTGTCACTTGGGTGTAATCACTTTAAGTCACTTACCTACCATTAGAGTCGTGGATTTTTGAATGTTGAGATGGAGAGAATATCTCCTTACTTTTAGAGGAGAGATTCAAGGGAGCCTAAGTTTGAATTTCAAATTCAAATGATCTCAAAACTTCTATAAAATGTACAATCAAAAAGTCGCGGGTAGTACTGTCATTCTAGCTCACTTCCCGAGGCCAAATCCCTTTGTAATTCATTGTGTGTGAAGGTTACTCCATAGCCAACACCACAATACCTCATATAGCTCTGCTTGGCAAGCTAATGAGATTGTACAAACACATATATCAATAGAAGTATACATTCATCATCTCTGTTTTGTCTGAGTCACCTACTCCAAGTCTGTCAACTTCAAAGAAGCATTGCTCTGGATCTACTGAACCAAATCAAGAGATCTATAGCTCATTGGAACCAGCTCAAGGTCTACTACAAGCATACAAAATCTCAAAGGATTCCATTCAGCCATTAGGGAGAAAATCAAGTCGAAGGGCTCACTGGTATTTGTCTGCAGAGTTCCTGAAAAATCGGGGGTAGATATAATTTTGCTAAACTCATTTCTCAGAGCATAGTTAGTCAGTTGAAGTGATTCCACTTGTGATTGGTAGCTTACTAAGGTACATTGTTACTCCCAAAAGGAATTGTGTCAATTTTAAGTGTGCTGGACACACTCAGTAAAAGTCTGAGCAGGTATCATTACAGGAATAGAAGGTTTTGTTTGATTTGTGAAGTACCAAGTTATCTGTTTTGATTTGGTCATTACCCAAATCATTTCCAAAGCACATATATGGTTTCTTTATGTCATTAGGAAGCTAAACTTGTGTACTAAGCATATCTGGAAAGAAAAGAGGGCAGGTGTGAAGCAGGTTTTGCAGCACCAACTAATTTCCTGAGTGCATCCATCCATCACTCTCAACACCGAGCAATGGTGAGCTCCGTAAGTGCAGAAAATCATGAAAAAACACAGGCGCTTGCTCTCCCTTGCACTTCCTAACTCCTTCTCATACAATAATGCATGAAAAATGGTATGAAAATGGTGAGAATGCACTAAAAAACAAGAAATCACTATGAAGATGAAGATGCAAGAAGATGGAGATGATGATAATGATGAAGTCCTCAAGCACGAGGACTCCTCAGCTTGAACAAAATGGAGTTATAAAAATATGAAATGGTATTTACAATGGCTTTTAGTGATGAAAATCACTATTTTTATAGGGATTTCTTCTGAAAATTTGGCATGACTTCTTGGAGCTCCCTAGTTACTCCTTCTTCTTGTGTGTGTCCACCTTTGTGATGTGCTTCCATGCTTGTGCTTGCTTGACCTTGAGTTCCAATAGTGTGTGTGTGTGTGTATATGTGTGTGTGTCTATGTGTATGTGTGTGTGTCCATGAGTGTGTATGTGTTTATGTGTGTGTATGTGTCTATGTGTGTGTATGTGTCTATGTCTGTATTGTTGGTGTAATTCACAAGCCTACACATTTTTCTTGATGGATACATTGAAGTCCATACACCTATGGAGAAGCATAGGAACTACTGCTAGTGGTTTATTACCAGTTTATCTCTTTGTAAAAGTCAAATTGACTTGGAATATTTTGTAAACACCTACCAAAAGGATTCGTGGAAAAAGTTAGCTCTTTGATTGAAGGAATATCTCCTAGGATATAGGAGCTTGATCATAGGGAGCCAAAAGTTTGAATTTGAATTCAAATTTTTACTCACTCTCTATAAAAGAGGACATGAAAAAGTCGTGGTTACAACTCATCACTTCCGAGCTTCTCATTACTGATTCTGAGTGTGTGTGAGGCCTACAATTTAGCCCACACCTATCTACACCATTAGGCAATGATTTTCATGCCAAAGGATTTGTATACAAGTGTACATTAATACATACATTCACATTGTTCATTTTTGAGTTCTCTGTCATACTACTTAAAAGTCTGTCAACTTGTGGAGTGCATATCGCAGTCAAATCTTCACCAAATTCAATTATCTAAAGCTTTTTGAATTCAGCTTGAAGTTATCTACATGCTATCAAAATTTGAGGAGGTTCTATTCAGCCAATTCAGAGAAATTTGCATCGAGGTGATCATTGGTCAATGTCTGCTACAGTCCTAAAAAATCGGGGGTATAACTTTATTTGCTAAATTGATTTCTCTTAGAATACTTTATCTTTTTACATCATTCCACTTGGAATAGTTAGCTTGCTAAGCTAATTAGATACCCCTAAAAGGAATTTTTCGGATTCCTACTGTGCTGGTCATACTGAGCAAAAGATCGAGCAGGTGTTAAGACATAAATAGAAGGTTTTCTTGAGATTGTGAGTTTCAAAGTTATCTATTTTGGTTCAATAATTGCACACATCACTTCCAAAGTACATAGGCCATCTTATGGTGTCATTGGAAAGCTAAGGAGGTTCACTTATCAAGTCTGAAGCAAAAGAGGGCTGGTACAAAGCAGGTTTTGGTAGTACCTACTCAATCTCTTAGAGCATCCATCCATCTTCCCAACAGTGGTATCAGAGCAAACTAAGGTAAAATGGGAGATGGTTTTCCTTCATTTATTGATAAATTGGATAGGAACAACTATCAGGCATGGTCTCTGAGGATGAAGACCTACTTACAAGGAAGGAGTCTCTATGGATACATCTCAGGAGATGAGGAATTTCCCTCATTCAAAACAAGAGGATTGCCAACAAAGGAAGAACATGAAAAGCTCAACACATGGTGTGCTAAGGATGCATTGGCAAGGTCTTATTTACTCAACTCCATCTCTGATTTTCTTTTGCCACATATTAGAAATTGTAAGACATCCCAAGAGACTTGGGAAACCTTTTCATCTTATTTTTCCTCCAACACAAGGGCTAGGAAAAATGAGTTGTGGATTGAATTCACAACATTAAGGAAGCAACCTAGGCAAGCTATTTCAGAATTTGTGACGAAGATTAAAGATGTAGTAGATCAGTTAGCAAGCATAGGAGAAGAGATTGAAGAAGAACAGATTGTGAGGTAAGTGATCAATGGGATCAAGGCTGATGACAAATGGGAAAGCTTCACCACTGCCATGGACCTTTACATGGATATGCAAATTCCAGATCTTACAACTCTCATGGGACAATTGTTCACTCATGAAGCAAAGCTCAACAAGAATGGAGATACATCCAAAGGTTATAACTCTTCTGCCCTATATACAGATAAAAAGTCTAAAGATAAAGGCAAGTGCAAGAAGGTGGAAGATGAAGGCTCTACCTCCCAAGCCAACTATGCAGGGAGAGGTAGATCATCAAGAGGAAGGGGCAGAGAAGGTAAGCAAGGTAGGGGGAGAACCTACAACTCCTCACCATGCAACATTTGTGGTTTATCAAATCATACTACAGATGAGTGTTTCACGAATTACAAGAATCAGAGAGGAAGAGGATACCAAAGAGGTGTATACTCACACTCAAGAGGTAGATTCAACCATCACCAAGGCTACAACAGCAACTACAACAACAATTACAACAATAATTACAATGGCAACTACCAAGGAGGATTCAAATCCAGAAAGTACTCCAACAACTACACAGAGGAGCAGGATGACTCTCTTTTGATCATGAACATGACTTCAAAATCATGTACAAATGATGACTACCTATTCTACATTGACTCAGGATGCTCAAATCATGTGGCTGGCAATGTAGCACTACTTTTTGATCTTGAGGAACCAAAAGGTAAGCATCAAGTCCAAACACGTGATGAAACCAAGCACTCAGTAGTTAAAGTTGGAAATGTTAAGACTTGTGATGGAAATCAGAATTTGTTGAGCAGGGTACTCTATGTACCAACCATTACCAAAAATTTGATGAGTGTTGGACAGATTGTGGAGAAAGGCTTGCAGGTTAGATTCAATCAATATGGAGCATTTGTGGAGGATCCAAGACATGGGTTCAAGAGGATTGCTAAAGGAGAAAAATCAGGTACACTTTTCACTTTTGAGTTAGAAGACACAAAGAATATTGCACTATAGAGTTATAAAGATCAAACACTTTCAAAGCTTGAGATTTGGCACAAAAGATTAGGGCATGTAGGAGAAAGAACCTTGAAGCAGATATGCAGGGATCAATGTGTAATTGGAATACCCAATGTTTCAAAACAACATATGATATATAAATGTAGTGCTTGTCAATTTGGGAAGTCTCACAGGTTACCCTTCTCAAGGAAAGGTTACATGCATGAAGACTACCTAGAGCTTGTCCATACAGATGTATGGGGACCAAGCAAAGACCCCTCAGTCTTAGGATCAAGGTACTATGTATCTTTTATTGATGATTATAGTAGATGGACTGTATTGTACTTCATGAAGCACAAGGATGAGGTTTTTAATTGCTTTGCACTTGTTGAAAATCAGACAGGAAAGAATTTGAAGAGGCTAAGGTTAGATGGAGGAGGTGAGTACTTCTCCAATGAGTTTGAAAACTTCTTGCAAGACAGAGGCATCAAAAGAGAAATAACCACAAGGTATTCTCCTGAATAGAATGGGGTAGCTGAGAGAAGAAATAGGTTGATTGTTGAAATAGCTAGGTCTATGTTGAATGAGAAAAAATTACCTAACTATCTATGGGCAGGAAGTGTTTCAACTGCCACTTATCTCATTAACAGGTTACCATCTAAATCCCTTGATGGGATGACACCCTATGAATTATGGCATGGCAAAAGACCCTCACTAGACCATTGCAGGATATTTGGATGTGTAGCATATGTACACATTCCTTCTCAGATAAGAGGTAAGCTAGACACTAAAGCTAAGAAGTGCATCTTTATTGGATATGATTTGAATAAAAAAGGATACATGTTTAATAATCCTTCCAATATGGGATTCATGGTGAGTAGAGATGTTGTCTTTGATGAAAATGATTCTTGGTATGAGAATGAATGCAAGAAGGTTAAACTACCCTATGACTTGGAAGAGGAGTTTCCAAGTCTTGCTAAGGAGGAACCTACTCAGAATGAAGACACAAGTTCAGATGATGAAGACACTATCAATATTGAAGAGTTCAAGGCATGGAAGTCCAAGGGCAAAATGAAGATGAAGAAGCTTGAAGACATACCTGAATCTTCAACTCAATCAATCAGAAGATCACAAAGAGAAAGCAAAGAAACTATAAGATATGGGTATGATACATCTCTTGTTACTAAACATTCTGTTTACCTTGCCAAAGATTTGTCAATTGAAGAACCAAGATCATATGAAGAAGCCATAACCAAGACAGAATGGAAAGAAGCTATGGATGAGGAGATTGAAGCACTCAAGGAAAGTGATACATGGGAGTTAGTACCAAAGAAGGACTCCATGAAGGTAATAGGATCCAGATGGATCTATAAACTTAAAAGAAATTCTGATGGCACAATTAATAGGTACAAAGCCAGATTGGTAGCCAAGGGTTTTGCACAAACCCAAGGCATTGATTATGAAGAAACATTCTCACCTGTGGCCAAGATGCCAACAAGCAGAGTGTTGGTAAGTGTGGCTCCATCAAAAAATTGGAACATGTACCAATTGGATGTCAAGAATGCTTCCTTGAATGGATGGATTTCAGAGGAGGTATATATGTCACAAGCTCCTGGCTATGAGGACCCTAAGAAGGTAACATATGTTTGCAAATTAAAAAAGGCTTTATATGGATTAAAGCAGGCACCTATGGCATGGAATTACAGGTTAACTACATACCTCCAAGACCAAGGTTTTGTCATGAGCAAGGCAGATACTTATCTATTCATCAAGAGAAGTAACTCAGAGGTAATACACCTTTGTTTTTATGTTGATGACATCATACTTATAGGTAATGATGTCAATGGAATCAGACAAATCAAGAGCCAGATGATGAAGGAGTTCAAGATCAATGATCTTGGTCTATTGAAGTATTTTCTTGGGCTTGAGTTAGTCTATACTAACTCAGGAATATACATTACACAGAAAAAATATATACAGGACATGTTGAAGAAGTTTCGCTTGCAGGATGCCGAAGTAGCAAGTACTCCAATGGAGGTAAACTTAAAATTAAATGCCCATGAAGGTGATGAAGTTAATGATATTATAGGCTATCAAAGTATGGTGGGTAGCTTGAACTATGCTACCTTAACAAGGATAGATATTGCTTATGGAGTTAGTGTGCTAAGTCATTTTATGCACAAGCCAAGGAAACCTCACTTAGAGGCTGCCAAGAGAATCTTGAAGTATCTCAAGGGTACACAACATCATGGTTTGTATTTTCCTTACACTTCAGACATTGATATCGAGATCTATTTAGATGCAGATTGGGCAGGATGCAAGGATGATAGGAGGAGCACTTCTGGATACATTTCTTTTGCAGGTGACAAACCAATTTCATGGTCTTCAAAGAAGAAACCTACTGTTGCTTTGTCTTCTATAGAGGCAGAGTATAGAGGACTGGCTAATGCCACACAAGAAGCCATTTGGATTAAGCTTTTGTATACAGAATTGGGTTTATATACTAGGTCACCAATCATCTTTGGAGATAATACAAGTTCACTCCACCTTGCAGCTAATCCTATCTATCATGCTAGGACCAAACATATAGAGGTCCATTACCATTATGTGAGAGAGAAGTTGTTAAGCAAGGACATTCCACTAACCTATGTATCAACCAACATGCAATGTGCAGATTTGTTAAGTAAAGCTTTGGATGGAACCAAACTGTGCAGATTCAAAGCAATGATTGGATTGCAGGATATACATGAAGATTGAAGATGAAGACGAAGCCAAAATGTTTGTCTTGAGGGGGAGCTGTTGGTGTAATTCACAAGCCTACATATTTGGCTTAATGGATACATTGAAGTCCATACACCTATGGAGAAGCATAGGAACTATTGCTAGTGGTTTATTACCACTTTATCTCTTTGTAAAAGTCAAATTGACTTGGAATCTTTTGTAAACACCTACCAAAAGGATTCGTGGAAAAAGTTAGCTCTTTGATTGAAGGAATATCTCCTAGAATATAGGAGCTTGATCATAGGGAGCCAAAAGTTTGAATTTGAATTCAAATTTTTACTCACTCTCTATAAAAGAGGACATGAAAAAGTCACGGTTAGAACTCATCACTTCCGAGCTTCTCATTACTGATTTTGAGTGTGTGTGAGGCCTACACTTTAGCCCACACCTATCTACACCATTAGGCAATGATTTTCATGCCAATGGATGTGTATACAAGTGTTCATTAATACATACATTCACATTGTTCATTTCTGAGTTCTCTGTCATACTACTTAAAAGTGTGTCAACTTGTGGAGTGCATATCTTAGTCAAATCGTGACCAAATTCAATGATCTAAAACTTGTTGGATTCAGCTTGAAGTTATCTACATGCGGTCAAAATTTGAGGAGGTTCTATTCAGCCAATTCAGAGAAATTTGTGTCGAGGTGATCACTGATCAATGTCTGCTACAATCCTAAAAAAGCGGGGGTATAACTTTATTTGCTAAATTGATTTCTCTTAGCATAGTTGATCTTTTTACATCATTCCACTTGGAATAGTTAGCTTGCTAAGCTAATTAGATACCCCTAAAAGGAATTTTTCCAATTCCTACTGTGCTAGTCATACTCAGCAAAAGATCCAACAGGTGTCAAGACATAAATAGAAGGTTTTCTTGAGATTCTGAGTTTCAAAGTTATCTGTTTTGGTTCAATCATTACACACATCACTTCCAAAGTACATAGGCCATTTTATGGTGTCATTGGAAAGCTAAGGAGGTCCACTTATCAAGTCTGAAGCAAAAGAGGGCTTGTATAAAGCTGGTTTTGGTAGTACCTACTCAATCTCTTGGAGCATCCATCCATCTTCCCAACATCTGTCTGTCTGTCTGTCTATCTCTTTGTCTGTCTCTCTGTCTGCCTGTCTCTCTGTCTGTCTTTCTGTCTATTTGTCTGTCTATCTGTCTGTCTATCTGTCTCTCTGTCTGTCTGTCTTTCTGTCTCTGTCTCTCTATCTCTCTGTCTGTCTGTCTCTCTGCCTGTCTGTCTGTCTGTCTATCTGTATGTCTGTCTGTCTATGTGTCTATCTGTGTGTCTGTCTGTGTGTCTATCTGTCTGTCTATCTATCTATCTGTCTGTCTATCTATCTCTCTGTCTCTCTATCTCTCTGTCTGTCTGTCTTTCTATCTACCAATCTATCTATATATTTATCTATCTATCTATCTATCTATCTATCTATCTATCTATCTATCTATCTATCTATCTATCTATCTATCTATCTATCTATCTATCTATCTATCTATCTATCTATCTATCTATCTATCTATCTATCTATCTATCTGTCTCTCTATCTGTCTGTCTATCTCTCTATCTATCTATTTATCTATCTATCTGTCTATCTATCGATCTATCT
>MU260470.1:62500-72500 GCA_020310875.1 Ceratopteris richardii
GGAAAAAGATTGACCAACACCCAAATCAATCAGAAGGTGTATGAGCCATACACACTCAAGAGTCATCGTTAAAGTTTTCCTATACTTAGTCTCACAACTAGAAGTGGCCATAGTAGGCTGCTTCTTGCTAAACCAATGTATGCATGAGCTACCAAGCATGAAGCAAAACACACTAGTGGAAACATGAATGACATAGAAACTAGTTGATTCTAAGTCAGAAAAGCTTGTAAATATGGTGGTAATTACCCCTTTGGATAAAACAACCCAACTAGCTTGATGCCACTGAAGTAGAAAAACATATGCTTAACCGCTTGCCAATGTTTGAGACTTGGGCAATGCATAAATGTGCTCATCTGAGAGACAACAAACTGAATATCAAGCTAAGTTATGCATAAGTAAATCAAGCATCCAATAGCTTCCTAATAGAGAACAACATCAAATGCATATGTAACATCATGAAGACTCAACCATAAGCCTATTTGCATAGGAGTAAGAATAGGTTTGCAGTCTTCAAGGCCAAAATCCTACAGTAATGTGTTAGTATAGTTTTGTTGATACAAAGCTATTTTCCCATCAAATTGCATAAAGTAAATGCCCAAATAATGATGCAAATGCCCCAAATCTCATACCTCAAAAGAAATATTCAAATCATACTTAAATTTAGCAATATGCTTCTCATTAGGGCCAGTGAGCAACATGTGATCAATGTACACAACAATGGTCAGAAGTACATCATCTGCACACTTAACATATAAGGTGCTCTCAGTTGGATTTTTATGAAAATGATGTGCAATCAACTAGGCATGTATCTTTTCATAACAAGCATGTGGTGCACCCTTCAAACCATCTAATGCTATATTCAACATTGCATAATAGCCTTCGAATTTTTTGAATTCTGTGCTTCATCAAAAGGAATGGGTTCATTCTCATGATAGAGGATAGAGGCATCCATTGCATAGCAATCTGATGCAAAAGAAGTACTATGAGATCCTGAACGACTATAATATGACAGAGGTGCATCTAATTTGCTATCTCACAAAGTCTGCACCAACCATTTAGGCATAGTCTTTGCCTCCTCTATATTAGCCCTCTCATCAACAAGTGCATCATGTAAATCTCCATAAAAATGGAATGATCTACATCACCATGTGGACCTTGTAAAGGTTGAGAAATTTCCTCATTTGGATAAGCACTTGACTATCCACTTATAAAAAGAGGTAGCAAAGTGCCATACACACCTTTGGAGCTACTTGATATCTCCTTAGTACATGAAAGTAATGGCTGAATTGAATCTTCCACAAAAAAAACATCATGGCTAACCAAAGTGCATTTAGTTTGTGGATGATATAGACGAAAGCATTGACTTTTACAGCTACCCAAAAAAAATACATTTCACTACTTTATCATCCAATTTCTTGTGTTTTTGTTCATGCATTAATGTTGGAGAAACAATCACTAACTGGACATTTATTTGAAGGTCAAATCTTAGGAAGAAAACCCCATGCCTATGTGAAGGGAAAAATTCACAAATGTATCATATTTGTAAAGTTAGTTCACTTTAGTTCTAGAAGTTTTTTACAATCACGAGAATACGAAAATCTATATAAGTTAGTTTGTATCAACTGACGCGGCGAGAGAAAGAGAAAGAAGAAGTAGAAGAAGGAGTTCATTTTATACGACTGTGTATAGTCGTGCTTCTCTGAGTGAGAAAGCAACTGTAAAAACTTCTGAGTTTTTTATAGTTATGAGAAAGAACTGAGTAAAGTTCTGTGTATGAGTCTCTCTCCATCATCTTCATGCTTGCCTACTGTGTGATGAATTCAAAAGTTCATGTTTTCTGAGCAATTCGATGCCTGGCATCGAATCTTGGCTGATAAGTCATTTTTTCATTCTCTGTGTGTTAACTGTTGTTGAATCTTCTAAAAATATGAAGTTTGTGGAGCAACTCGATGCCTGGCATCGAGTTCCAGCATAAAATGGATGCCCGGCATCGACTTCTAGCATATAAGTCATCTTCTTCATGTGTGTGTAAAATAGAGTGTTTCTCGTGCAGAAAAATAGCCAAAAAAAGCCCAAAGTCGATGCCCGGCATCGACTTGGACTGAAATTCGATGCCAGGCATCGAATTTTTTATTTTTGGACACCAGGATTACTAAAACAAGAAAAAATTCCAATTTTGGAAGGTCATACAGGGTCATCTTGTGAAGGCCATAACTTGAGTTCTAGAGGTCCATTTGATGCATATGATAGCTTGTTGGAAAGCTCTACTCTTCTAGTTTTAGCCTATAAAGTGTCATGGAGAAATAATACTTGAGCTGGGAGAAATTAGCAAAATACTGAAGGTATGTCATTTCAGTCACTAGGAATTTCTGTAGAAGCAAAGTTCTCACTTTAGGCTATCATTTCTCAAAGTTTGGAGTGGCAATGAGTTAATGGTGACCATAGAGGTGTTCTAGTGTCACCTTAATTCATTTCTTGTGGTGTTTCATACATCAACAAGTGGTATCAGAGCAGAAAGATTCTCGAGAGCAGAAGACGACAAAGGTACGATAAGTTTTGTAAAGTTTTCCATTAAAGTTTGAAAGGTGAAGCATTTGAAGACACAAGGCATCAAAAGGTTACTTCAAAAGTATCCTCATACACAAAGAACTTCAAAAGGTATTATCCTTTATCATTTAAGCTCACAGGTAGCAGCAGAAGGGAAGGAGTATGGCAGATCATATCTCTATTGACTGGATAGAGATAATTACCCTGCATGGGTAATGAGAATGGAAGCCTTACTTATGAGTAAGGATCTCATGGTATATGTAACAGGTGAAGAAGAGAAGCCAGTATTTGAAGATGAAAGCCGACCAAAGAAAGAAGAACTTGATGCTTTAAAGCATTGGCAGAAGAAGGATGCAAGTGCAAAGGCATATAGTTACAATACAATCTCTGATCATTTGCTACCACACATCAGAGGATTGGAATCATCTGAAGATATATGGAATGCATTGGAGTATCATTTCCAAAGTACTACTAAAGCACGGAAAGCAAGTCTATGGTCAGAGTTTACAACATTCAAGAAGAAGCCAAGTAAACCATTAGTGATTATGTAACTAAGATGAAGGATCTAGCAGATAGTCTTGGATCCATAGATGAAGATGTTGAAGATCACAGATTGATTGCTCAACTACTTGCAGGTTTGAGAGGGGATGAAAGGTGGAAACCTTTTGTCTTATCAACAGAACTTTCATTAAATCATTATGTTCCAGATTTGAACCAGTTGCTTGGTTTGATGCTCACATATGAGCAAGACTTGAAGGGAGATGGAGATAAAGGACAAAGTTCTGCAATGTACATGAAGAACAAGAAGAAAGGAGATAAAGGTAAAGCAAAGGATGAAGAGGAGTCTATTTCTCAAGCTTATTATACAAGAGGTAAAGGCACTGGTAGAGGAAGAGCAAGAGGCTTTGGAAGAGGAAGAGGTAATCAGAATAACAACAAGAAGGCTTGCTGGATCTGTGGATTGAGTAATCATTTGGCTCATGACTGTTGGCACAACCAACAAGGATCAAATCAAAATCAGAACAACAATAGCAGAGGCCGAGGTGGAAGATATCAAAGTAATTTTCAAAGAGGTAGACAAAGTCAAAGAGGAGGCTATGGTAGAGGTGGAGGAAGAAGTTGGGGACAGAATCAATCCTACAACACCACCTACTACAACTATGCAAATGACACACAGAATGAAAGTCATACATCATTGATGATGAACTCAATCAGCACATCAGACAAAGAAGATCTAAAGGTATTTTACATTGACTCTGGATGTTCTAATCATTTGTCAGGAAACATAGAATTGATGTCAGAATTGGAAAAAGGCATTTCTAGCCATAGTGTTCAAACACGTGATAATACCAGACATAGTGTACATTCAAATGGAAAAGTGAAATGCAAGAATGGAGCAGATTTGCTAACCAATGTTTTGTATGTTCCTACAATACCTAAAAACTTGATTAATGTGGGACAGATAGTTGAAAAAGGTTTTCAAGTCAGGTTTACAAATGAAGGAGTATTTGTGGAAGATCCAGAGAATGGATATAATCAGATTGTCTCTGGTAAGAAAGAAGGTAGACTCTTTACTTTAAGAGTGCAAGGGAACATTGGTCAAGCTTTGCTCACACATGGTGAGGCAGTGATTACAGAACTTGATCTCTGGCGTAAGAGATTAGGTCATTTCAATGAAAGAGGAATTAAAGCTATGGTTGCTAATCAGTCTGTACTAGGATTACCAAATGTGCAAAGTCAACATATGGTTTATAAATGTGAAGCATGTCAAATGGGAAAAGCACACAGGTTACCATTTCAAAAGAAAGGATTCAAACATGATGGAGTACTTGAGCTCATTCATACAGATGTATGGGGACCAACAAAAGAAGGATCTATCAGTGGCTCAAGGTATTATGTTCTTTTTATTGATGATGCTACAAGATGGATAACATTATATGTTTTGAAGGAAAGATCAGAAGTGTTTGGAGCTTTCAAGCATTTTCATGCATATGCAGAGAGTCACAGGTCAAAAGCTTAAAAGACTGAGGTCTGATGGAGGGGGAGAATATTTCTCCCAAGAGTTCAATGATTATCTTTGGAATGCAGGTATTAAGAGAGAAATAAGTTGCAGGTATACACCACAACAAAATGGTGTAGCAGAAAGAAGGAACAGGACTTTGGTTGAGTTTGCTAGAGCTATGCTAAAGGAGAAGAATTGTCCAAATTATCTTTGGGCTGAGGCTGTAAATACAGCTACATATCTTGTGAATAGATTACCATGTGCAGCTCTGAATGGAATGACTCCATATGAAGCTTGGTGGGGTAAGAAACCAACACTAGATCATTGTAGAGTGTTTGGATCAATTGCATATGCTTATGTGCCATCACAACTTAGGCATAAACTTGAACCAAAGGCAGAAAAATATGTGTTCATTGGTTATGATGAAAAGCAGATGGGTTACAGATTGTGGAATCCTCTAACCAAACAATTTATTGTTTCTAGAGATGTTACATTTGATGAACAGAAAAGTTGGTATGCAGATCAAAGTAATACAGCTGAAGAATTTGAAGAAGAGGTAAGAAGATGTGAGAAAGGAAAATCAATTGTGCAGGTGAATAGAGATGAAGACTATATGCAAGCAAGTACATCCAGAAGTGGATTAACAAGAAGGAATGAAGAAGCTCCTATATTTGATGAAGAGGTGTATCCAGAAACTTATGAAGAATGTGAACCAAGAAGGTCAAGCAGGACTAGAAGACAACCAAAAAGGTATTCTTATGATACTTCTTACATAACTCAGAAGAACTATGCATATATGGTCAAAGATGATGAAGAACCTCAGAACTATGATGAAGCTAAAGGTAAGAAGCAATGGGAAGAAGCAATGAAGGAAGAGTTTAATGCACTGGAGGAGAACAAGACATGGGAACTTGTTCCTAAACCAAATGGTAAGAAAGTAATTGGAAATAAATGGGTTTATAAAGTGAAGAAGCTTGCAGATGGAAGTATAGCCAGATACAAAGCTAGATTGGTGGTGAAAGGCTATGCCCAGACCTATGGCATAGATTATGATGAGACATTCAGTCCCGTAGCTAAGATGTCAACTATAAGGACAATCATTGTATTGCAGCTTCAAAAGGATGGACTCTAAGTCAATTGGATATAAAAAATGCATTCTTGAATGGATACATATTAGATGAGGTATACATGGAACAACCTCAAGGGTTTATAGATTCCAGGTATCCAAATTTTGTTTGCAGGTTGAGAAGAGCATTGTATGGATTGAAGCAAGCTCCAAGAGCTTGGAACTATAGACTCGTGAAGTATCTCAATGATCTTGGATATCAAAGTTCAAAAGCAGATTCAAGTCTACTTATCAAAAGAACAGAGGAAGGTACAATCTACATTTGTATTTATGTAGATGACATTATAATCACAGGTACTTTAGATGAAGGAATCAAGGAGGTAAAGAGATTGCTTGAAAAAGAATTCAAGATCAGTGACCTAGGAAAGTTATCATACTTTCTTGGAATGGAAGTTACTTATACAGATCATGGCATATATGTGTCACAAGAAAGGTATCTTCTGAACTTGTTGAAGAAGTTTGATATGGAAAATTGTAGAGAAGCTTCAACTCCACTTGAAGTTAATCACAAGCTCAGTAAATATGATGGTGCAGAATACAAAGATATGAGGAAGTATCAATCTCTTGTGGGTAGTTTGATTTATGCTACACTAACAAGACCTGATCTTAGTTATGCAGTGGGAGTTTTGTCACAATTTATGCATTGTCCAAAGGACCCACATTGGATTGCAGGTCAGAGAGTTCTCAGATATATCAAAGGAACTATAAAGGAAGGATTATATTATCCTTTTACATCAGATTTGAAGTTGAGAGCCTACAGTGACTCAGACTGGGTAGGTAACCAAGATGACAGAAGATCAACTCATGGTTACATGATATACATTGGTGATAAGCTTGTAAGTTGGTGTTCAAAGAAACAACATACAGTAGCATTATCATCAACTGAAGCAGAGTACAAAGGACTTGTGGAAGCAGCTAAGGAAGTCATATGGATGCAGACATTGTTCAAGAGCTTAGGCATTGGTCAAGGTACACCTACAATACATGGAGATAATATGAGTTCACTTTATCTTGCAGCAAATCCAGTATTTCATGCAAGGACAAAGCACATAGAGATACAGTATCATTTTCTCAGAGAAAAGGTAATGGAGAAGGAGATTGAAGTGGAGTACATTTCTACTAAAGATCAGTTAGCAGACATAATGACAAAGAGCTTGGATGGTGTGAAGACCAGCAGATTCAAAAGCATGGCAGGAGTAAAAGAAAAGAAGATGATATGAAGAAACAAGGAATGTCAATCAGTGATTGAGGGGGAGCTGTTGGAGAAACAATCACTAACTGGACATATATTTGAAGGTCAAATCTTAGGAAGAAAACCCCATGCCTATGTGAAGGGAAAAATTCACAAATGTATCATATTTGTAAAGTTAGTTCACTTTAGTTCTAGAAGTTTTTTAAAATCACGAGAATACGAAAATCTATATAAGTTAGTTTGTATCAACTGACGCGGCGAGAGAAAGAGAAAGAAGAAGTAGAAGAAGGAGTTCATTTTATACGACTGTGTATAGTCGTGCTTCTCTGAGTGAGAAAGCAACTGTAAAAACTTCTGAGTTTTTTATAGTTATGAGAAAGAACTGAGTAAAGTTCTGTGTATGAGTCTCTCTCCATCATCTTCATGCTTGCCTACTGTGTGATGAATTCAAAAGTTCATGTTTTCTGAGCAATTCGATGCCTGGCATCGAATCTTGGCTGATAAGTCATTTTTTCATTCTCTGTGTGTTAACTGTTGTTGAATCTTCTAAAAATATGAAGTTTGTGGAGCAACTCGATGCCTGGCATCGAGTTCCAGCATAAAATGGATGCCCGGCATCGACTTCTAGCATATAAGTCATCTTCTTCATGTGTGTGTAAAATAGAGTGTTTCTGGTGCAGAAAAATAGCCAAAAAAAGCCCAAAGTCGATGCCCAGCATCGACTTGGACTGAAATTCGATGCCAGGCATCGAATTTTTTATTTTTGGACACCAGGATTACTAAAACAAGAAAAAATTCCAATTTTGGAAGGTCATACAGGGTCATCTTGTGAAGGCCATAACTTGAGTTCTAGAGGTCGGTTTGATGCATATGATAGCTTGTTGGAAAGCTCTATTCTTTTAGTTTTAGCCTATAAAGTTTCATGGAGAAATAATACTTGAGCTAGGAGAAATTAGCAAAATAATGAAGGTATGTCATTTCAGTCACTAGGAATTTCTGTAGAAGCAAAGTTCTCACTTTAGGCTATCATTTCTCAAAGTTTGGAGTGGCAATGAGTTAATGGTGACCATAGAGGTGTTCTAGTGTCACCTTAATTCATTTCTTGTGGTGTTTCATACATCAACAATTAATGCAAATGGCACACAACGAAAGACACAGAGATGACCAATAGATGGCTTGCAGCCATGCCAAGCCCCATATGGAGTGATAGATTATAGTGCTTCGGTGGGACACTTGTTAAGTACATATGCTGCACACATAACAAACTCAAGCAAGATGTTATGTGGTAAAGCCTAACTTCTCACAATTGTCACTCTAGCAAAGTGGTGAGTACTAACGTGAGGAGATCCGCCTCATAGATGTCAATCTGTGGAGACATAAGAACTAGTATGATGACCAGAAGAAAGTGAAGTGCACCAGTGAGTGAGTGAGAAGCACACTAGCATGCACACACGTGCACACAAGGCAAGAACAAAGAGTGGAACAATGGTCTTTTTATAGTTGTTGACTAGTTTTGGCCCTCTCTAGAGCTACTATCTAGCCTAGGTAAAAATTAGGTTCTAGGGCTTATTTGAGGGCTCAAATGGAATCTAAAAATTACAAGAATTCCTCAAGATCATGGACTCCTTTTCTTGAACAAAATAAAGTTGGAACTATCAAAAATGGTAGTTTACAATGTTGGTGTATTGAGAAAAAACACTCGATTGAAAATATCTTCCACTTGCTTCAGCCAGGGGGGCATGGGGCTTCAAACGTATCATGTCCTTCTTTAGTGATCTTTCCCCTAGGAGTGTGCTAATGTTCATAGTCATCTTCAAGATGTTGTTCCACTAGAATAAAAATAGCTTCTACATCCTCTATTACACTAGGTGGTGTTGGTGGTCATTCGTACTATAGTAGCCTAGTTTGCAGTTCCACAACCTATTTGTATAGTTCTAGCATTGCAGCGGAGTTAGCAACCAATGGAGATGATGAAGTTTTGATTTGTGTTCCATTTGAGTTAGTAGACACTCTTCAACAAGTTGCATAGCCTCCATATCTACTTCTTGAAGCTTTTTCTCTAGTATACTATGCACTTCCTTTAATGTGTGAAACTGATCCTATAGACTTTCATTGTCCACTTCGAGTATTGTGATGCATTGTTGTAACTCCTCAGAGCAATTTTTTAGTGTTTTGTGTTTGTTTCAAGTAAGTAGTACTCTCTTGGGAGGAGTATCATACATTGGATCATAGCATTGAATGCATTATCTATAGATGAGAATGCAACTTGTACACTTGTTGATGCAAGGGAAAGGGAGTGGGGAATGGGGATTGTGAATGTTATGTCTAATAGAGAAGTGGGTGTAGGTGAAGTTGGTGGAAGGGGGTGGGAGATGGTGGAATTGTGGGGGGAGGGGGAGGTGTTGTGGTTGGTCATATGCCCATGTTATAAATAATGGAGGTGAGTGTGGTGTCCACCATGTACATAGGAGTGGGGTCATGAATAATTTTGAGGTAGTTGTTGATAGGAAAAAATGGTGGAAAAGGTCAAGCGAAGGGCTGGGAGAGGTTTTTTTGGGACCATCTTTGGAAAAGAAGGGAGTTCCATATTGGCTTCTGTGACTCCTTCATGAGTGACCTTCTTCTGCACCATAGAACTTTAGACAAGAATAGGATCATCATCTTAATGTGTGATCCTAGAAGGACCAAGAGGGGGTGCCTTTCCTAGCATCTTGAGTGCTTGATTTTCTAACTCAACCATTATGTAGTTTTGATTTATCCAAACCTGAAGAAGCCCACTTCTTAGGTTCAGCTGACTGCATGGCCATAGATCTAATCTTGACCCAAGACAAGAGGTTCAGTGAGATCCTTGTCTTGACACACTAGCCCTTTGACTGTGTTCGTGGTAGCACTGATGGCAGAAGCCATAGACATCTGCATAGAGGAAGTATGTAAAAGGAGATGCACAAAGATTGGGAGACTAGGGCCACTTAATTTTCATGAAAATGTTATTTTCATTATAATTGATCAAATTCTCAAATAGTGATGAACGTTCATTTTTAATTGCTCTGTTGCAGTCATATGATGTTATACTTGGCATGTTGTTTTGACATAATTACAACCCCTGCATTGATTATGATACACACACGATTAC
>MU260470.1:82500-87500 GCA_020310875.1 Ceratopteris richardii
AGTCAATGAGTGACTAATCTGCAGCAGACTTTTCTGAGAAGTTGATTTTTCAGAACTTTCAATATTTCTGATAATTTGGTGGATGATCTCTAAGTTTGGTGGAGTCTAAGGTTAACCTTGATATAGAGGTGATCTAACTTCAAGGTTAACTTGTTCTTTTGGAGATTAACACTCTCCATTAGTGGTATCAGAGCAGGTTGTGTCAAAATTGAAGTGAAGAAGACTCCAACTATTGCAGAAGTACAAATCTTTACATTTTGAAGGTGCAGAAGGGTAAAGGTTGAAGAAAACTTGAAGGAAGACATACAAAGAGTATCAAAAGGATCAGAAGGAGCAACATTCGAAGTAAAGGTACATTCATTATCTGAAAAGGTTAAAGTTTTGAGACTACAGGTGAAGCAAGGATGGGAGATAGTCTCCAAATTGAAAAGTTGGATAGAGAGAACTATCCTGCATGGTCTATGAGGATGGAAGCTCACCTTATGAGCAAAGATCTGATAGGATACATCACAGGAGATGAAGAAAAGCCAGAATTCAGAGATCCTAGTGTTCCAACTAGGGAGGAGCTTGCAGATTTGAAGAATTGGATGAAGAAGGATGCTCAAGCAAGAAGCATCATCTACATGGCAGTCAATGACTATTTGCTTCCTCACATTAGAGGACTTGAGAGTGCTTGTGACATTTGGAATGCTTTGGAAGAGCATTTCCAAAATACAACTAAATCAAGGAAGGCTTCACTATGGGCAGAATTTACTACCTTCAAGAAGAAGGCCTCACAATCAATTTCTGATTATGTGACAAAGATGAAGGACATTGCAGATTCTTTAGGTGCAGTTGATGAAGACATTGAAGAAGACAAATTGGTAAGACAAATACTCACAGGGCTAAGAGGAGATGAGAAGTGGAAGCCTTTCATTTTATCTACAGAACTTTCATTAGATCACTTTACTCCTGATTTGAATCAATTGTTAGGTCATATGCTAACTTTTGAGAATGATATCAAAGGAGATGTTGATAAGAGTGCAGGTCATGCAATGTATTCTAAAGACAAGAAGAAAGCCAACAAAGGGAAGCAACAATCAGGTGAAGAAGAAGGTACATCAAACCAAGCAAACTTCATAAGAGGAAGAGGAAATGGCAGAAGTAGAGGAAGAGGCAGAAACAACAAGGATAATGCAAGAGCTTGTTGGATATGTGGTAAGACGAATCATCTATCTCATGATTGTTGGCACAATAATCAAAACAATGGTAATTATCAGAACTTTAATCAAAGAGGAAGAGGAGGTAGATTTCAGAGAGGAAATTTCAGAGGTAGAGGTGGTAGGAGTTCTTTTGGAAGAGGTGGTGGAAGAAACTTCCAAAGTCAATCCTATAATAACACCTATTACAACTATGCATCAGATCAAAAGGAGGACTCAACTCTCATTATGAATACATGTGAAACTTCACATGAGGACATGAGAGTGTTTTATATTGATTCAGGATGTAGTAATCATTTGAGTGGAAATATTGCTTTGATGACTGACCTAGATCATAATGCAATTAATCATACAGTTCAGACAGGTGATAATACAAAGCATAAGGTAAAGTCAATTGGTTCAGTCAAAGCTAAGGATGGGAGCACTCTTCTGAGTAAGGTACTTTATGTTCCCACAATTCCAAAGAATTTGATCAGTGTAGGTCAAATTGTGGAAAAAGGTTATGAGGTAAGGTTTACCAATGATGGAGTTTATGTGGAAGACCCTAGTCAAGGGTATAAACAAGTTATTGCAGGAAAGAAAGAAGGAAGGCTTTTCACATTGAAGGTACAAGGAAATGTTGGACATGCTATGTTCACATATGGAGAGCAGAAGGTGTCAGAATTGGATCTTTGGCACAAAAGACTTGGACACTTTAATGAAAGAGGTATCAAAGAAATGATTAACAATGATTCAGTGCTTGGAATGCCTAACATTGCAGGTCAACACATGACATACAGATGTGAGGCATGTCAATTAGGTAAGGCTCATAAGCAATCCTATTCCAAGCATGGATTTATGTATTCAGAAAGACTTGAATTGGTGCATACAGATGTGTGGGGTCCTTCAAAGGACTTTAGTATAAATGGTTCAAGATATTATGTCATATATGTTGATGATGCTACCAGGTGGATCACAATTTATGTGATTAAGGAAAAATCAGAAGTGTTTAATACATTTAAACACTATCATGCATATGCAGAAAGGATTACAGGACAAAAATTGAAGAGACTAAGGTCAGATGGAGGGGGAGAGTATTTTTCAAATGAGTTCAATGATTATTTGTGGAATGCAGGTATAAAGAGAGAAGTTACTTGCAGGTACTCTCCTCAACAAAATGGGGTAGCAGAAAGAAGAAATAGGACTCTTGTTGAGTTTGCAAGGTCCATGATGAAAGAGAAGAATTGCCCAAATTATTTGTGGGTTGAGGCTGTTAATACAGCTACATATTTGGTTAATAGATTGCCTTGTAAAGCTTTGCAGGGTATGACACCATATGAAGCTTGGTGGGGTAAGAAACCTACCTTGGATCATTGCAGAATATTTGGATGCTTGGCATATGCATATGTGCCATCTCAATTGAGGCATAAGTTGGAGCCTAAGGCAGAGAAATATGTTTTCATTGGCTATGATGATAAGCAAATGGGATACAGGTTGTGGAGTCCATCCACAAAGCAATTTATTGTATCCAAGGATGTTACATTTGATGAGCAAGGTACTTGGTATGCAGGTAAATATAATGTACATGCAGATGATGAAGAAGTAGTGGAACAAAGGAAAGGTAAAGCAAAGATTCAATTACTTGATGAAAGTGAGAGTAATGAAGTGCAGATTGAAGTTGAAGAGAGGCCAAGGTTTGATCCAGAATGTGATGAACCAGAGACCTCAAGAAGTGCAGAAGTTAGGAGATCATCTAGGCACAGATGGCAACCTACAAGGTATAGCTATGACACTTCATTCTTGACTACTAAAGATTATGCTTATTTGGTAAAAGCAGATGAAGACCCTTCTACATATGAAGAAGCCAAAGGGAAGAAGAATTGGGAAGATGCTATGCAAGAGGAGTATGATGCATTGATAGAGAATCAAACATGGGATTTGGTTCCTAAACCTAATAGTCAGAAGATTATTGGATGTAAGTGGGTTTACAAAACAAAGAGATTTGCAGATGGAAGTGTGTCTAGGTACAAAGCTAGACTTGTTGTGAAAGGGTATGCACAGACATATGGAGTGGACTATGATGAGACTTATAGTCCTGTGGCAAAGATGACAACCATCAGGACACTCATTGCAATTGCTGCTTGTAAAGGTTGGAAGTTGTCTCAATTAGATGTTAAAAATGCTTTCTTGAATGGTTACATTTTAGATGAAGTCTACATGGAGCAACCAGATGGGTTCAAAGATCAAGTGAGTCCAAATTATGTATGTAAGCTCAAGAGAGCTTTGTATGGGTTGAAGCAAGCCCCAAGGGCTTGGAATTATAGACTTGTAAAATTCTTGAATGATCTTGGATTTCAAGCATCAAAGGCAGATAGTAGCTTGCTAGTCAAAGCAAGTGAAAATGGATTTATCTATGTGTGTATTTATGTTGATGACATAATACTTACAGGAACAGATGATAAGGGGATACAAATGATCAAGAAGCAGATGGAGAAAGAGTTCAAAATCAGTGATTTGGGGAATCTATCATTCTTCTTGGGAATGGAGATCACTTATACTCAACATGGAGTATATGTGACCCAAGAAAGGTATCTTAAAAATTTGCTAACCAAATTTAAAATGGAAGATTGCAGGGTTGCACCTACACCTTTGGAAGTGAACCATAAATTGTCTAGGTTTGGAGGAGAAGAGTTCAGAGATATGAAACTCTATCAAAGTTTGGTTGGTAGCTTGATTTATGCTACATTGACAAGGCCTGACTTGTCATATGCAGTTGGTGTGCTTTCACAATTCATGCATTGTCCTAGAAAGGAACATTGGATTGCAGGACAAAGAGTACTTAGGTACATCAAGGGTACACTCAAGGAAGGGTTGTACTATGGGTTTACTTCAGATACAAGAATCAAGATATATAGTGATGCAGATTGGGCAGGTAATGTGGATGATAGAAGATCAACACATGGATACTTGTGCTATGAAGGAGACAAACTGATTTCATGGTGTTCCAAGAAGCAACATACAGTTGCTTTGTCATCTACAGAGGCAGAATATAAAGGTATGGTGGAAGCTGCAAAAGAGGTAATATGGCTAAAGACACTTTTGAAAGTTTTTGATGTGATTCAGAGTACTCCTATTATTTGTGGAGACAATATGAGTTCATTATACTTGGCAGCTAATCCTGTATTTCATGCTAGAACTAAGCATATTGAAATACAATATCATTTTCTGAGAGAGAAGGTCATTGAGAAGGAAATTGAAGTCATACACACCCCTACAAAAGATCAACTTGCAGATATGATGACTAAAAGTTTGGATGGACCTAAGTTGCAGAGGTTTAAAGATATGGCAGGAATAAAGAAGATACAGGTAATCACAATTGAAGATTGAGGGGGAGCTGTTGGAGCAGAACAATCATCAATAGTGATTTTATGAAGATCAAAGTGAGAAGACATATGGAAGAATGAAGATTGTTTTCAGAGGAAGAAAATGGAATCAGAAATGTTTCTTTTGTATATTACTCTTGTAAATAGTTCAATATATTTTGAAAAGGATGACGAGTTAGACTCGTATATATATCTACAGATACGTATTCATAAGTAGAGAGAGTGATATAGATCAGATAGAGAAAAATAGATGAAGAGGTGATGAACATTGAATGTGTCATCAACCATATGTATGAAAAGTAATGAAGAAGAAAAGTTTGTTGAATTCTGCGCGTCGATCTTCTCTCCCATTCTCCTTCTGTGCTTAATCTTTTGAAGAATCCTTTTGCACGTATCTAAGTCCATAGCTAATCTATCTATGGCTATAATTTGAGAGATT
>MU260470.1:100000-155000 GCA_020310875.1 Ceratopteris richardii
ATAGTAATGTGTTAGTATACTTTTCTTGATACAAAGCTATTCCCCCATCAAATTGCATAAAGTAAATGCCCAAATAATGATGCAAATGCCCCAAATTTGATACCTCAAAAGACATATTCAAATATTACTTAAATTTAGCAGTATGCTTCTCATTAGGGCCAGTGAGGAACATGTCATCAATGTACACAACAATGGTCAGAAGTACATCATCTACACACTTAACATATAAGGTGCTCTGAGTTGGATTTATATGAAAACCATTTGCAATCAACTAGGCATGTATCTTTTCATACCAAGCATGTGGTGCACCCTTCAAACCATATAATGCCATTTTCAACTTGCACATTTGTTTTCATGCCTTTTCTACACAAAATCATGAGGTTGAAATACAAACACTTGTTCATGTAAGTCTTCTTTCATAATTTCATTTTTGATGTCCATTTGATATGCATTCCAACAATGTTGAGCTGTAAGTGCATATATGCTATGAATAGTGGTCATTTGACATGTGGGTGCAAAGGTCTCATCAAAATAAATGCCTCTCTCTTGAGCATTAACTTTCGCGACAAGCCTAGATTTGTGCCTATCAGCTATTCCATCACATTTATGTTTCAACTTGTATACCCATTTAGTGTTGATGCCTTTTTGCCTCAAATCAAATAACATAAAGACCAAGTACCATTCTTCATAATAGCATCATACTCTGATTGCATAATAGCCATCCAATTTTTTGAATTCTGTGCTTCATCAAAAGAAATGGGTTCATTCTCATGACAAAGGATAGAGGCGTCCATTGCATAGCAATCTGATGCAAAAGAAGCACTATGAGATCCTAAACGAGTACAATATGATAGAGGTGCATCTAATTTGCTATCTCACAAAGTCTGCACCAACCATTTAGGCATAGTCTATGACTCCTCTATATTAGCCCTGTTGGTGCAAATCAAGCCTTCACCTTTGGCTTGGAACCCTTGAAGGATATCACTATGTGAAGCTAGAACCATAGGAACACTTGCCTATGTGTTATTGCATTTTACTCATTGTAAAAGTCTATATGACTTGGCATTTACAAGTAATCACTTACCTACTTGATTAGTCGTGGAATTTGGAAGGTGTTATTGGAGAGAATATCTCCTTAACTTTAGAAGAGAGATTCTAGGGAGCCTAGAATTGAATTTCAAATTCAAATGATCACTCAACCTCTATAAAAGATGAAGGAAAAAGTCGCGGGTGTGTCTCTCACTTCAGCTCAATTCCCAAGGCATTTTATCATTGTATCTCTGTGTGTGTTAGTGCTACTTCATAGCCTACACCACAATACCTCATTTAGCTATGCTTGTCATGCTAATGAGATTGTACAACTACATCAATCAATAGAAGTATATACATTAATCATCTCTGTTTTGTCTGAGTCATCTACTTCAAGTCTGTCAACTTCAAAGGAGCATATCGCAAGATCTACTAAACCAAATCAAGTGATTCAAAGCACATTGGAACCAGCTCCAAGCATACTACATGCCTACAAAATTTCAAGGTCAAAGGATCAGCCATCTGGGAGAAATCGCTCTCGAAGTGAACTCTGGTATTCTGATGCAGTGTTCCTAAAAAGTCAGGGGTACATATTATTTTGCTAAACTCATTTCTCAAAGTATAGTTCATCTTATCTCATTCCACTTGCAAATGGTAGCTTGTTAAGCTAATATGTCCAGAAGGAATTTGATCAATTGTAAGTGTGCTGGTCATACTGAGTGAAAGACTAAGCAGGTGTCAATACCAAAATAGCAAGTTTTCTTGGATTTGTGAAGTGCAAAGTTATCTGTTTTGATTTGATCATTACACATATCATTTGCAAAGTACATATATGCTTTCTTGGTATCATTTGGAAGCTAATCAAGTGTACTAAGCATTCTTGGAGTCAAAGAGGGCTGGTGCAAAGCAGGATTAGCAGCATCAACTCAATCTCTTGAGTGCATCCAACCATTTCTCCCAACAGTGGTATCAGAGCAAATAAGGTAAACATGGGAGATGGTTTTCCTTCATTCATTGACAAATTGGACAGGAACAATTACCAAGCCTGGTCATTGAGAATGAAGACCTATCTACAAGGAAGAAGCCTATTTGGATTCATATCAGGAGATGAGGAACAGCCCTGCTAAAGCATCCTTTGCACACCATTGGTTGAGTCTCTCTTGTTCATCCTTGGTGGGTAGTCCTCTAGCTTTGAATGAAGGTCTTACCTTCTTAACTCTATATCTGATTTCCTTTTAACTCATATAAGGAACTGTAAGACTTCCCAAGAGACTTGGGAAACTCTGTCAACATATTTCTCTTCCAACACAAGGGCCAGGAAGAATCAACTGTGGATTGAATTCACAACCCTTAGGAAACAGCCTAAGCAATCAGTCTCAGAGTATGTGACCAAGATTAAAGATGTGGCAGACCAATTAGCAAGTATTGGAGAGGATATTGAAGAGGAGCAAATAGTCAGGCAAGTAACAAATGGACTCAAGGCAGATGATAAGTGGGAAAGCTTCACCACTGCAATGGACCTCTACATGGACATGCATACCCCAGATCTCACAACACTCATGGGCCAACTATTTACACATGAAGCAAAGTTTACAAAGGCAGGAGATCAATCAAAAGGTAACAACCCCTCTACTCTATATACTGATAAGAAAGTTAAGGATAAAAGTAAAGGGAAGAAGCAGGAAGAAGAAGGCTCTACCTCTCAAGCTAATTATGCAGGGAGAGGTAGATCTTCTAGAGGAAGAGGCAGAGGAGGTAAGTCAGGTAGGGGGAGACCCTACAACTCATCACCATGCAACATTTGTGGATTGTCCAATCATACCACAGATGAATGCTACAAGAACTACAAGAATCAGAGAGGAAGAGGCTATCAAAGAGGTGGATACTCTCAAGGGAGAGACAGGTTCAACCAACACCAAGGCTACAATGGATACAACAATCAGTACAACAACAATTACAACCACAACCACAATGGAAACTACCAAGGTGGATTCAGAAACAGAAGGGATTACAACAATTACACAGAGGAGCAAGATGACTCCCTATTGATCATGAATATGACCTCCAAGGCACATACAAATGATGATCATTTATTCTATATTGACTCAGGATGTTCTAACCATGTAGCTGGCAATGTGGCACTACTCTCTGATTTGGAAGAACCCAAGGGCAAACATCAGGTAGAGACAGGTGATGATACTAAACATTCTGTTGTAAAAATTGGAAATGTAAAGACATGTGATGGTAACCAGAATCTATTGAGCACGGTACTTTATGTACCAACCATCACCAAGAATCTAATGAGTGTTGGTCAGATTGTGGAGAAAGGTTTGCAGGTCAGATTCACACAACATGGAGCATATGTGGAGGACCCAAGACATGGTTTCAAAAGAATTGCCAAGGGAGAGAAATCAGGTAGATTGTTTACTTTTGAGCTAGAAGACACCAAGAACATTGCTTTATATAATTACAAGGATCAAACACTTTCAGAGTTAGAAATATGGCACAAGAGGTTAGGCCACATAGGTGAAAGAACCCTAAAGCAAATGTGCAAGGATCAATGTGTGCTTGGGATACCTAATGTATCCAAGCAACACATGATTTATAAGTGTGGAGCATGTCAGTTTGGTAAGTCTCACAGGTTGCCCTATTCAAGGAAAGGTTTCATGCATGAAGACTACCTAGACTTGGTACACACAGATGTTTGGGGACCTAGCAAAGACCCTTCCATTTCAGGTTCAAGGTATTATGTGTCCTTCATTGATGACTATAGCAGGTGGAATATCTTATACTTTATGAAGCATAAAGATGAAGTGTTTAATTGTTTCAAGAGGTATCTTGCACTTGTTGAAAACCAAACAGGAAGAAGCTTGAAGAGGTTAAGGTCAGATGGAGGAGGAGAATACTTCTCCAATGAGTTTGAAGATTTCTTGCAGGAAAGAGGCCTCAAGAGGGAGATAACCACAAGGTACTCACCAAAACAAAATGGGGTAGCTAAAAGAAGGAATAGACTCATTGTAGAAACAGCTAGGTCTATGCTTAATGAAAAGAAGTTGCCAAATTATCTTTGGGCAGAGAGTGTATCCACTGCCACCTATCTCATAAATAGGTTGCCATCCAAATCACTTGATGGTATGACACCATATGAAGCTTGGCATGGTAAGAGACCTTCTCTGGATCATTGTAAAATCTTTGGTTGTGTAGCATATGTGCATATTCCCTCACAGGTAAGGGGAAAGCTAGACCCTAAAGCTGAAAAGTGTATCTTCATTGGTTATGATTTGAACCAAAAGGGATACATATTCTACAACCCAACAAGCAAAGGCTTCAAGGTAAGCAGAGATGTCATCTTTGATGAGAATGACTCATGGTATGAGAATGAATGCAGGAAGGTTAGTCTACCCTATGATATGGAAGAAGATTTTCCAAGGCTTACCAAGGAGGAACCAATTCAGAAAGAAGACTCAAGCTCAGATGATGATGACACTATCAATCTTGAGGAATTCAAGGCATGGAAGTCCAAAGGAAAGATGAAGATGAAGAAGCTAGAGGATATACCAGAATCCTCAACTCAAGCAATGAGGAGATCTCAGAGAGAAAGTAAGAAGCCTATCAGATATGGGTATGATACTTCTCTTATAACCAAGCATTCTGTATATCTTGCAAAGGATTTGTTGAATGAAGAACCAGGTACCTATGAAGAAGCTATCACCAAACCAGAATGGAAAGGAGCTATGGATGAAGAAATGGAAGCTCTCAAGGAGAGTGATACTTGGGACTTGGTACCCAAGAAGGAATTTATGAAGGTGATAGGATCCAGATGGATCTACAAGCTAAAGAGGAATTCTGATGGAACAATAAACAGGTACAAAGCTAGGTTGGTAGCCAAGGGTTTTGCACAAACCCAAGGCATTGATTATGAGGAGACATTTTCTCCTGTGGCTAAGATGCCAACTATCAGAATTTTGGTGAGTGTAGCTGCATCCAAGAATTGGAACATGTACCAATTAGATGTCAAGAATGCTTTCTTGAATGGATGGATATCTGAAGAAGTCTACATGTCACAGCCACCTGGCTATGAAGATCCCAAGAAGGTAAATTATGTTTGTAAATTGAAGAAGGCTCTGTATGGTTTGAAACAGGCACCTAGAGCATGGAATTACAGGTTGACAACCTATCTCCAAGACCAAGGATTTGTGATGAGTAAAGCAGACACTTCTCTATTCATAAAGAGAAGTAGTACAGAGGTAATATACTTGTGTGTTTATGTTGATGACATCATCATTACAGGAAATGATGTCAATGGGATTAGACACATCAAAGGACAGATGATGAAAGAGTTCAAGATTAATGATCTTGGATTATTGAAGTACTTCTTAGGTCTTGAGTTAGTCTACACCAACTCAGGTATATATATCACTCAAAAGAAGTATGTACAGGATATGGTCAAGAAGTTTGGCTTGCAGGATGCTAAAGCTTCAACTACTCCAATGGAGGTCAACCTAAAGCTAAGTGCTCATGAAGGGGATGAAATACAAGACATTACAGGATATCAAAGCATGGTAGGTAGTTTGAATTATGCTACTTTGACAAGAATTGACATAGCATATGGAGTTAGTGTGCTAAGCCAATTCATGCACAAACCAAGGGTACCTCACCTAGAGGCAGCAAAGAAAATCTTGAAGTACCTCAAACGAACTCAAAGCCATGGTTTCTACTTTCCTTATACATCAGATATTGATATTAAAGTATATTCAGATGCAGATTGGGCAGGATGCAAGGATGATAGGAGAAGCACATCAGGTTACATTTGTTTTGCAGGAGATAAACCTATTTCTTGGTCAGCCAAGGAGCAACCTACAGTGGCATTGTCATCCACTGAAGAGTATAGAGGGCTTGCCAATGCCACTCAAGAAGCTATCTGGTTGAAGCTCTTGTATACAGAATTAGGCATATACACTAGACCTCCAATTATCTTTCGAGATAACACTAGCTCTCTTCACCTTGCAGCTAATCCAATATATCATGCTAGAACCAAACACATAGAGGTTCATTACCACTATGTGAGAGAGAAATTGCTAAGCAAAGAGATTCAATTGACATATGTGTCTACTAATATGCAATGTAGAGATTTACTCACTAAAGCATTGGATGGAAACAAGCTATGCAGATTCAAATCCATCATTGGATTGCATGATGTGATTGAAGACTAAAGATGAAGACTTAAGCCAAAGTGCTTGGCTTGAGGGGGAGCTGTTGGTGCAAATCAAGCCTTCACCTTTGGCTTGGAACCCTTGAAGGATATCACTATGTGAAGCTAGAACCATAGGAACACTTGCCTATGTGTTATTGCATTTTACTCATTGTAAAAGTCTATATGACTTGGCATTTACAAGTAATCACTTACCTACTTGATTAGTCGTGGAATTTAGAAGGTGTAATTGGAGAGAATATCTCCTTAACTTTAGAAGAGAGATTCTAGGGAGCCTAGAATTGAATTTCAAATTCAAATGATCACTCAACCTCTATAAAAGATGAAGGAAAAGTCGCGGGTGTGTCTCTCACTTCAGCTCAATTCCCGAGGCATTTTATCATTGTATCTCTGTGTGTGTTAGTGCTACTTCATAGCCTACACCACAATACCTCATTTAGCTATGCTTGTCATGCTAATGAGATTGTACAACTACATCAATCAATAGAAGTATATACATTAATCATCTCTGTTTTGTCTGAGTCATCTACTTCAAGTATGTCAACTTCAAAGGAGCATATCTCAAGATCTACTGAACCAAATCAAATGATTCAAAGCACATTGGAACCAGCGCCAAGCATAATACATGCCTACAAAATTTCAAGGTCAAAGGATCAGCCATCCGGGAGAAATCGCTCTTGAAGTGAACTCTGGTATTCTGCTGCAGTGTTCCTAAAAAGTCGGGGGTACATATTATTTTGCTAAACTCATTTCTCATAGTATAGTTCATCATTTTATCTCATTCCACTTGCAAATGGTAGCTTGTTAAGCTAATTTAATATGTCCAGAAGGAATTTGATCAATTGTAAGTGTGCTGGTCATACTGAGTGAAAGACTAAGCAGGTGTCAATACCAAAATAGCAAGTTTTCTTGGATTTGTGAAGTGCAAAGTTATCTGTTTTGATTTGATCATTACACATATCATTTGCAAAGTACATATATGCTTTCTTGGTATCATTTGGAAGCTAATCAAGTGTACTAAGCATTCTTGGAGTCAAAGAGGGCTGGTGCAAAGCAGGATTAGCAGCATCAACTCAATCTCTTGAGTGCATCCAACCATTTCTCCCAACAAGCCCTCTCATCAACAAGTGCATCATGTAAGTCTCCATAAAAATGGAATGATCTACATCACCTTGTGGACCTTATAAAGGTTGAGAAATTTCCTCATTTGGATAAGCACTTGACTATCCACTTATAAAAAGAGGTAGCAAAGTGCCATACACACCTTTGGAGCTACCTTATGTGTCCTTAGTACATGAGAGTAATGTTGGCGTGGCAAGAGCTTGACACTAAGCTGTAGAATCTGCCAAGCCACCAGAACTAAGCTAGAGTGATATTAGAATACCTCTATAATCATCAATAGCTTAGCAACCTTTCTGAAACTGAAAACTTTATAACTGTATTTAGTGAAATCTGAAAATTCACTTTACAGAAAACCTTGACTTTCCTTCTGGCTTCAATTCTGATCTGGTTTACTTCAGTCTTTACAATTCTTTGTTAGCTTACTGTTAGATATTCTTTCCACCACTTATATGTGCAAAAAACTATGTTTAAACTCACCAGAATATCACCAGAGCTTCACCGGACTATTACCGGACTGTCACCGGACTATTACCGGACTGTCACCGTAATCTCACCGTAATTGCACCGGAATGTTACCCGAATAAACTGCAATTTTGGTTGTAGTTACTCCAAATGATTGTAGATGAAGTAAGGAAGTAATACCTGAGCTTCCTTTTGTGAATGAACTCTATTTGAAGTTTGAGAAAAACTTCACCAGTTTTGAATGCCTTTACTGTCAGACACAATACTATGCGTACATGTCTCGTTTCACAAAACTCTTTTGATTAGTTTGTAGTTGAGACTACTAGCTTCAAGATAAGCTCTCTCTCATGAAAATCTTTACACTATATAGTGAGATCTAACTTGTAGAAATACCGTAAAATGTGTACTGAGAAAATAGTAACTGTTAACTAACTTTCACAATAACATGAAATCACTTAGATTTCTTCACACAAAAAGAATGCGCTCAAATACTTCCACATAAACATGTGTTTTCTATTAGAGAAGATGTGTACAAAATGACTTGGCCTCACTTTTGCTCATAGCCATGGAAAACTCTCCTATTCTGAGTAGTTCTTCCTTATCATCTCTCTCTCAGATGAATACCCGACTGTTCAGGTTCTACTATTCATCTTTACACATGCGCACTTTCTAAGCCTCTCTCTCCGGCTATCTCAGACTTTCTATCTCTCTCCTTTCCGGTTGTACTACGGCCTCTCATCTATATTATGATCTTCTAACTCATATATATATACAAGTTTGTTCCGAGATTCAAAACTCATGATTTTGGAAGTTTCTATGAACTATATTACAATCGTGAACTTGTCCCTTCACTAAGGCTTGATTTTTTTAATGCTTTGCTTCTGCTTCTCTTTGTCTTTCTTCTTCCATTGTATGTCTTCATGTCTTTATGTCTAATTAGTGAGTGATTCTTCAATAGCTCCCCCTCAATCACTAATTTGCATCCTCTGATCTTTCACATATTCTTCTTTTCTTTTATTCCTGCCATTTCTTTGAATCTGCTTATTTTTACTCCTCCAAGCTCGTTGTCAGAATATCTGCAATCTGATCTTTTGTAGGAGTGTATGCTATTTCAATCTCCTTCTCCATTACCTTTTCCCTCAGGAAATGATATTGAATCTCTATGTGCTTTGTTCTTGCATGAAATACTGGATTTGCTGCAAGATACAACGAACTCATATTGTCTCCATGTATGATAGGTATACCTTGATCAATACCCATGCTTTTGAACAAGGTCTGCATCCATATCACTTCTCTAGCTGCTTCCACAAGTCCTTTATACTTAGCTTCAGTTGACGATAAAGCCGTTGTATGCTGTTTCTTTGAACACCAACTGACAAGCTTATCTCGTAGGTATATCATATACCCATGTGTTGACCTTCTATCATCTTGACTTCCTGCCTAGTCTGAGTCACTATATGCTCTCAGCTTTATATCCGATGTAAAAGGATAATATAATCCTTCCTTTATAGTTCTTTTGATATATCTAAGAACTCTTTGTCCTGCAACCCAATGTTGATCCTTCGGACAATGCATAAACTGTGAGAGAACTTCTACTGCATAACTAAGATCTGGTCTTGTTAGCGTAGCATAAATCAAACTTCCCACCAAAGATTGATATTTCCTCATATCTTTACACTCTGCACCATCATATTTGCTGAGTTTATGATTTACTTCAAGTGGTGTTGAGGTTTCTCTGCAATTCTCCATGTTAAACGTCTTTAGTAAGTTGAGAAGATACCTTTCTTGCGAAACATATACACCATGATCTGTATATGTAACTTACATTCTAAGAAAGTATGATAGCTTTCCTAGATCACTAATATTGAACTCTTTTTCAAGCAATCTCTTTACCTCCTTGATTCCTTCATCTGAGGTACCTATGATTATAATGTCATCTACATAAATACAAATGTAGATCATACCTTCATCTGTTCTCTTAATGAGTAGACTTGCATCCACCTTTGAACTTTGGTATCCAAGGTCATTGAGATACTTCACAAGTCTGTAATTCCAAGCTCTTGGAGCTTGCTTCAATCCATAGAGTGCTCTTCTTAATCTGCAAACATGATTTGGGTAATTGGAACTTACAAACCCTTCAGGTTGTTCCATGTAGACCTCATCTGATATATATCCATTTAGAAATGCATTCTTTATATCCAATTGACTTAGCTTCCATCCTTTTGATGCTGCTATAGCAATCACTGTTATTATAGTTGACATCTTTTCCACTAGACTGAATGTCTCATCATAATCTATGCCATGCGTTTGGGCATAACCTTTGACTACCAGTCTATCTTTGTACCTCGCTATTCTTCCATCTGCAAGCTTCTTAACTTTGTAAACCCATTTATTTCCAATCACTTTCTTACCATTTGGTTTGGGAACAAGTTCCCAAGTCTTGTTCTCTTCAAGAGCATTGAACTCCTCCTTCATTGCTTCTTCCCATTTTTCCTTACCTTTTGCTTCACTATAGTTCTGAGGCTCTTCATCTTCCTTTACTAAGTAAGCATAGTTTTTTTGAGTCAAATAAGAAGTATCATAGGAATACCTTGTTGGTTGTTTCCTTAACCTATTTGACCTTCTTGGTTCATACTCTTCATGTGTATCTGAATACACTTCTTCATCAAATCTCGGTGCATCTTCATTTCTCATAACTGATCCAAATCTAGATGTACTTGCCTGCATATGATCTTCATCTCCATTTACATGCATATGTGATTTACCTTTTTCATTTCTTCTTACCTCCTCTTCAATTGTTTCATCATTATGCTCTTTATCTGCATACCAACTCTTCTCTTCATCAAATGTCACATCTTTGGAAACAATAAACTGTTTGGTTAAAGGACTCCATAACCTATAACCCATCTGCTTTTCATCATATCCGATGAACACGTATTTTTGAGCTTTTGGTTCAAGCTTATGTCTAAGTTGTGATGGTACATAATCATAAGTGACTGATCCAAACACTTTGCAATGATCAAGTGTTGGTTTCTTACCCCACCAAGTTTTAGAAGGGGTCATTCCATTTAAAGCTGCACATGGTAATCTGTTTACAAGATATGTGGCTGTATTTACAGCCTCAGCCCAAAGATAATTTGGACAATTCTTCTCCTTTAACATAGCCCTGGCAAACTCAACTAGAGTTCGGTTTCTCCTTTCTGCTACTCCATTTTGTTGCGGTGTATACCTGTAAGTTATTTCTCTTTTGATACCTGCATTACAGATAATCATTGAATTCTCAAGAAAAATATTCTCCTTCTCCATCAGACCTTAGCCTTTTGAGTTTTTGTCCTGTAAGTCTTTCAGCATATGCATGAAAATGCTTGAAAGCTCAATAAAAAGAACGTAATACCTTGAACCACTGATAGATCCTTCTTTTGTCGGTCCCCATACATTTGTATGTATGAGTTCTAATAGACCATCGTGTTTGTAACCATTCTTCTGAAATGGTAACATGTGTGCTTTTCCCATCTGACAGGCTTCACATTTGTGAATCATATGTTGATTCTTCATATTTGGTAATCCTGATACGGATTGTTTTTCCACCATAGTTTTGATTCCTTTTTCATTAAAGTGTCCTAACCTCTTATGCCAGAGGTCTAATTCTGTAAATGCTTTATCACCATGTGTGATTAAAGCTTGACCAACATTCCCTTGCACTTTAAGAGTAAAAAGTCTACCTTCCTTTTTACCATAGACAATTTTATTGTATCCATTCTCTGGATCTTCAACAAATACTCCTTCATTTGTAAACCTGACTTGAAAACCTTTTTCTACTATCTGTCCCACGCTGATCATATTCTTTGGGATTGTTGGAACATACAAAACATTTGTTAGTAGGTCAGCTCCATTCTTACACTTTACTTTTCCAATTGACCGTACATTATGTTTTGTGTTATCACCTATTTGTACTGTATGATTTGAAATACCTCCTTCCAATTCTGATAACAATTCTATATTGCCTGACAAATGATTTGAACAACCAGAGTCAATATAGAATACCTTTAGATCTTCATTCTCTGACACACTTATTGAATTCATCATCAACGTCGTATGATTGTCATTCTGTGTATCATTTGCATAGTTGTAGTAGGTAGTGTTGTGAGACTCATTCTTTCCCCAACTTCTTGCTCCACCTCTACCATATCTGCCTCTTTGGCTTTGTCTACCTTTTTGATATCTTCCGCTTCTACCTCTGCTATTGTTACTTTGATTTTGACCTGGTCCTTGAGAATTATGCCAACAATCATGAGCCAAATGATTGCTTAATCCACAGATCCAACAAGACTTCTTGTTGTTATTCTGATTACCTCTTCCTTTTGTATTACCTCTACTTTTACTTCTGGCATTACCTCTTCCTCCTGCATAATTTGCTTGAGTAGTCATCTCTTCTTCATCTTTTTCTTTTCCTTTATCACCTTTCTTCTTACTCTTTGCATACATAGCAGAACTATGTCCTTTATCTCCATCTGTCTTCAAATCTTGCTCAAATGTTAGCATTAATCCAAGCAACTGATTTAAATCTGGTATAAAACGATTTAATGAAAGTTCAGTTGAGAGTACAAAAGGTTTCCACCTTTCATCTCCTCTCAATCCTGCAAGCACTTGCGCCATTAACCTATGGTCTTCAATATCCTCATCAATGGATCCAAGACTGTCTGCCAAGTCCTTCATTTTAGTGACATAATCACTAATGCTTTGACTTTGCTTTTTCTTAAGCGTTGTAAATTCTGACCATAAGCTTGCCTTCCTAGCTTTGGTAGTGTTTTGGAAATGATCTTCCAATGCACTCCATATGTCTTCCTCTTTCTCCAGACCTCTAATATGTGGTAATAGATGATCTGTAATGGTATTGTAGATATAAGCTTTTGCCGTTGCATCTTTCTTCTACCACAACTTCAAGGCTTCTAACTCTTCTTTCTTTGGTTGACTATCATCTCCAAATGTAGGCTTCTTTTCTTCTCCTGTCACATATATCATTAAGTCCTTACTCATAAGTAAGGCTTCCATTCGCATTACCCATGCGGGATAATTGTCTCTGTCCAATTTGTCAATAGAAATGTGATCTGCCATGATCTTCTTGTTTCTGTTACTGTCTGTAAGTATAATGTTAAAACATTTTACCTTTCATAAACCTTTACCCTTTAGAATGACTTTGGAATGCTTTTCTGATGCCGTTTCTTGTTGAGCACCTCAGCTTTCACCTTTCTTATGAAGAATTCTTTGAATTCTCTTGTGTCTTCACTTCCGTTTACTCTTGAGAACCTTTCTGCTCTGATACCACTTGTTGACGCGGCAAGAGCTTGACACTAAGCTGAAGAATTTGCCACGCCACAAGAACTAAGCTAGAGTGATATTAGAACACCTCTATAATCATCAATACCTTAGCAACCTTTCTGAAATTGAAAACTTTATAACTGTATTTAGTGAAATCTAAAAATTCACTTTATAGAAAACTTTGACTTTCCTTCAGGCTTCAATTCTGATCTGGTTTACTTCAGTCTTTACAATTCTTTGTTAGCTTACTGTTAGATATTCTTTCCACCACTTAGATGTGCAAAAGACTGTGTTTAAACTCACCAGAATATCACCGGAGCTTCACCAGACTGTTATTGGACTGTCACCGTAATCTCACCGTAATTGCACCGGAATGTTACCAAAATAAACTGCAATTCTGGTTGTAGTTACTCCAAACGATTGTAGATGAAGTAAGGAAGTAATACCTGAGCTTCCTTTTGTGAATGAACTCTATTTGAAGTTTGAGAAAAACTTCACCAATTTTGAATGCCTTTACTATCAGACATAGTACTATGCATACATGTCCCGTTTCACAAAACTCTTTTAATCAGTTTGTAGTTGAGACTACTAGCTTTAAGATAAGCTATCCCTCATGAAAAACTTTACACTATACAGTGAGATCGAACTTGTAGAAATACCATAAAATGTGTACTGAGAAAACTGTAACTGTTAACTAACTTTCACAGTAACATGAAATCACTTAGATTTCTTCACACAAAAAGAATGCGCTCAAATCCTTCTGCATAAACATGTGTTTTCTATTAGAGAAGATGTGTACAAAATGGCTTGGCCTCACTTTTCTCATAGCCATGGAAAACTCTCCTATTCTGAGTAGTTCTTCCTTATCATCTCGCTCTCAGATGAATACCCGACTGTTCAGGTTCTACTATTCGTCTTTACATATGCGCACTTTATAAGCCTCTCTCTCCGGCTATCTCAAACTTTCTATCTCTCTCCTTTCCGGCTCTACTACGGCCTCTCATCTATATTATTATGATCTTCTAACTCATATATATATACAAGTTTGTTCTGAGATTCAAAACTCGTGATTCTGGAAGTTTCTATGAACTATATTACAATCGTGAACTTGTCCCTTCACTAAGGCTTGATTTTTTGAATGCTTTGTTTCTGCTTCTCTTCGTCTTTCTTCTTCCTTTGTATGTCTTCATGTCTTTATGTCTAATTAGTGAGTGGTTCTTCAACAAGTAATGGTTGAATTGAATCTTCCACAAAAACAACATCATGGCTAACCAAAGTGCATTTAGTTTGTGGATGATATAGACGAAAGCATTGGCTTTTACAACTATACCCAACAAAAATACATTTCACTACTTTATCATCCAATTTCTTGTGTTTTTGTTCATGCATTAATGCAAATGCCACACAATGAAAGACATAGAGATGAGCAATAGATGGCCTGCATCCATGCCAAGCCCCATATGGAGTGATAGATTATAGTGCTTTGGTGGGACACTTGTTAAGTACATATGCTCCACACATAACAACCTCAAGCAAGAAGTTATGTGGTAAATCCTAACTTTTCACGATTGTCACTCTAGCACAGTGGTGAGTACTAACGTGAGGTGTTGGCAGCAGCTAGAGGCATAGAAGACGCGGAAGCATGTAAAGACAGAGCAGGGAGCCAGTCGAATCACTTTTTCAAAGATTTATGTTTTATAAATATTCTTCAAAACCTCCAACAGTGATTTTCATCACTATTGTAACATATGTAACATAGAAAAAACCCTTTTTGTAATTCATAGCTCCATTTTGTGCAAGCCAAGGAGTCCTCGAGCTTGAGGAGCTTAGGTAGAATGAGCGTACCAATTTTGGTTATTTTTAGACATCGTTTACCTCTCAAATAGCACATAGGACCTATTTTTTAACTATGCTGATCACTAGATGTGAAACCGGTCAAAACTAGTCTAGAATCTATAAAAAAGAGCTAGAGAGCTCATTTTTGAGGTTAGCTTGTTGGTTAGTGTGAGCTTAGAGCTATTTTGAGCTTGTAATTGAGATCTTGAGCAATAGAGTTGATTTCCTACCTTCCATTGTGTCTTGCTTGTCTCTTCATTGTGTGTGTGTATGTGTGTGTGCATTTCTATGCTTCTCACCTTCACTCTCACTTCATCTCACATTCACGGTCTTCATATCACTCCTATCTCTTCCGCAGATTGACATTAAGGAGGTGGAGCTTCTTAACGTGGTTCTCACCATTGTGCTAGAGCAACGGGCGTCGTTGCCGGGGATCGAGTCTAGGACGAATGTGTGATGGTAAGAGTATAGCAAGAAGTGGCATTCAAAGGTAAAAATTTCAGTTTTTGTTGTTGTTTTTACTTAGTTTTTAGTGTTTTTTACTTCCCCCACACTCCATCTTCATCACCGCATCATCATCTTCATCTCCAAAAAAATCAGAAAATTCACCATATCCACCCATTCTCCTCATTTCCCCTCATTTGTGCATGTGCGAGAGAGAGAGAGAGCTTTTGTGCTTGTGTGTACTTGTGTGTTTTTGAGTTTTCTTGCAGGTAGAGAGCTCCAGTGCATCAGGAAAGCTTGGAAAAGGTAAAAATTTCACTTTCTATCAGAGATCTGCCGAGTGTGTCAGACCATCGTGATGGTCTGCCAACTTCGGCATTTTTGGTAAGCGAGTTCATAAGCGTGTAGGCGACCCTTGCGTGTGTAGGAATCCATACTTGCATTGCAAAAATTTGCATTTTGGTGGACCATCGCGATTGGCTCAGACCATCGTGATTGTGTCACACCATCGCGATTGGCTCACGCTATCGCGACGGCTTGGCCGGACCATCGCGACGGTCTCGCACCATCGCGACCGTTCACTTGGACCATCGCAACGATCCCGTTGACCCCACGCCATCACGATTGGCTCATGCCATCGCGCCGATGCTGCCACGTGGCAAGTTAGACCATCGCGACACTTCGCTCCCTCGGACCATCGCGACGACACCCTCAGACCATCGCGACACCTCGAAAATTGAACCATCGCGATTGGCTCACGCCATCGCGCCCGGACCATCGCGATTGGCTCATGCCATCGCATCTGTGACCATCGCGACGGTTCACTTTGGACCATTGTGACGGCTCACGTTGACCGTTGACGGACGCCATCGCGATTGTTCGTCGATCGAGCCATCGCGATCGTTCATTCCAGACCATCGCGACAGTTCACATTCACGCCATTACGACTACTCGAATTCACGCCATCGCGACTACTCAAATTCACACCATCGTGACAGTTCGCACTTTTGGACCATCGCGATTGTGCCACGCCATCGCAACGGTTCACCTGGACCATCGCGACGGTCCCAGACCATCGCAATTATCTCAGACCATCGCGATTGTCCACCCCAAATGGATTTTTTGGAATTGATTTTTTGGTCAATTTTGGGGCTAATTTTGGGAACTTTTTGGGTGATTAGACTCATAGGAGACCCCTTAGCTCATATTTGGAGAAAAACCTGTTTGTCAGTTTTTATCCCCCAGGGCAAAAGGGAAAGGAAATTAAAAGGTGTATATATTCAGGTGCTTGATCATCCATTGTGAATTGGTCTAAACATTGAATTTTGGCAGGTCTAGCAAGGTCAAGCAAGGGCAATCAAAGCAAGGCAGTGAAGGACGTAGGGCTTGGGAAACGCGGCTTCTTGGGCATCAGAGCAACCAACAAAGCTGACTCGAGGTTGGAAGATTACTCAACCCCCTCAGTCAATTCTTAGCTTAGGCTAAACGGTAGCTTTGTGGATTAACGATGATAGGAACACATCAAGTATAAGAGACTTAAATTTATCAAGTCTAAGACTAAAGATAAAGGTGTGTGATATGAAAACTTAAGGGAAAGAACATAAGTCTGACGGAACGAGAACTCAAAGTACCACAGAAAGTCGTATTCCTGACGCATAAATCTAGACAAGAATCTAAAGGGATTTAAAAAGAATCAAGAAATTAAGAACAAAGAATCATTGACAATTTGAGCGTGTACTGAGTGTGCAAGGAAGAAAATTCATGAACCTTAGATCGGGCAAACATATAGGTAAGTCAGACCGACGAAGCCTTAGATCATCAGAAGCAAGTGTAGGCACTACTGCTCGATCGTGGGCTCAACAATTGAACACAAGTTACCCCTACGAGAGCTTAGACACGAGTGAATCAGAAATGGCATTTAGCACAGAAAGACCAGAAGGAGGGTCAAATGTAGCATATTTGAAAAGACCTGAAGGACCCTATAGGACTCAATTAGAGTTTCTCCGAACCAACCGCTTAGGTGCTCGCATCTATGAGGATGGTTTGCAAAGACAAGTGGTGCAAATGCACAATCCTGATCAACCCATTAGATTGGAACGTCTAGTGGTGAAATTCGAAAGAGACGCATACATAGACAAAGAAGGAACGATGTACATCTTAAGTACGCAGCCAAACAATACGAATGAGTTTGGTGTAATTCAGTTAGAGACGGAAGCGAGATCTCAAGGAAAAGAACCATTAGAAGAACCTAGGACACCTAGAGGGAAATCTGTACTAACACGAGTACTAGTTCTAGAATGGATCCCTCAGGATAACAGAAGCATAGAGTTGTTTGTAAATAAAGAAACTGACGAAGCATTTTGGAGATACAGAACGGAACAACCTAGTGAGGTGGGCTCCATCATAATCTACGAGTTCAAGGACCCGGATACACCTGGGAAGGTTGTATACCTGGATGAAACGTCAGAAAGAGTATTTGTGGTACCAGACCACGCTAGAAATACCTACACATGGAGAGGTGAGTTGGTATTCCCTCCATCTTGAAAAAACGTAAACACGAGCCAACAAGGGGCAGGAACATCCTCAGCCCATGGTAGTCAAAGAGAGAAAAACAAAGATAGACCTGAAGTAAGTTTCAATCATCCCATAGGGAGGGATAGAACCACCATAGACACGGACAGAGTGGAAAGACAAAGAATGCCAGGTGGTAGAGATGATTTTCCTCTACCTAGACCACGTGAACATGCAAGAATACTAGACCCACTCAGTTAGTAAAGTCCATGAAAAATTATTTTGATGGGACAAGAGATCCCTACGACCATGTTGCAGAATTTAAGCAAGTGCTACGAGCAGAACAAGTCGAAGACATGTTCACACAATATAATGCTTTTGGACTAACATTAAAGAATACTGCTTTAACTTGGTTTCAACCATTGTAGCAAAGGCAATTTAGGGATATTCATCACTTTTTAGAGTCATTCATCACTGAATTCTCTAAAAGTGGGATCAGACATGATACGTCTTCGTTGATTCATAGTTTCAAACAGACCCCTCAGGAAACAGTAAGATTGGGAGGACGTAGGCTTAGACAATATGTTGAAAGATGTCCAATGCAAGAGCTACCCTCACAAGCCAAACAAGTGTCATTGTTTCTAGACGGCTTGTTGAGCTCTAAACTACGCTCCTATGTGTACTTGAAGGAACCTAGAACGCTAGAGCAGTGTGTAAGAATATGCATAGACATTGAGGACAACTTAGGAGATGAGTTGGAACTCTCAAAGGTCTATAAGGACTCAGACTGTTCATCTCTAGCATCCACAAAATTGTCTAACTCGATAGAGGACCTTGCAGAAAAAGTGGCCCAGAAACTAGGAGTTTCTAGTAAACAGATGCCCAAGTTAACAACTAACGTACGTTGTTACACCTGTGGTAGAAATCATTTGGCGAATGTGTGTCCCAATGCAACACAACCGCAAGCCAACCCTAGTGGCCAATATTGCACTATTGAGAGAAGATACACGAATCATACGGCTCAGGACTGCCCATACAACAAACATGCAATGAGACAGAACTACCCGCAAGCATATGCACAGCTAGGTTGGTATCAAGGCCAATACAATACTCAGCCTTATTACTATAGGCCTCCTCAAAACTACCCGTATCAGGCACAACAAAGACCTCAACCTGTCTTAGCTCAGTAGCCACCCCCGCCAGCTAATGTCATCTCAGTTAAATATGCTGCTGCAGAAGAAAACCTAAGTAGGGCTTTAGTGCCTTCTTCACCCCTGATCACAGAGAGTGATCCCAACTCAAACAGTTTTGACTCTACACATGTAGATAGTCCACATTCAAATGAGAGACAGATGCATATCCCAGAGTTAAGACAAGTATTTGATAAATGTCGCGAATATCAGGTTTGTTTGAACCCAGAAAAATGTGTTTTCATGGTCAGACAAGGAAAAATTCTAGGACACATTGTGTCAAAGAATGGAATCTCTACGGACGAAGAAAAAGTGAAAGTAATTGCCGATCTACCTAGGCCAAATAACGTAAAAGAAGTACAAGCATTTATGGGCCATTGCGGTTATTATAGACGATTCATACACATGTATGCAATCATAGCCAAGCCATTGTACTCTCTTTTGACCAAGTTTGAAAGGACAGATGAATGCGAGAATTCATTCAATGAACTTAAACGACGTTTGTGCTCAGCACCTATATTAACAACCCCGGATTGGATTAAGCCATTCCATGTACATGTGGATGCATCCAACTATGCCATAGGATGTGTGCTAGCACAACCCACGAATGAAGGTAATATAGATATCCCCATAGCTTACGCGAGTAGACAGTTGAACACAGCAGAAGGAAATTACACCACTACGGAACGAGAAGGATTAGGGATGATCTACGCGGTAAAGAAATTCAGACATTATTTATTGGCAAACAAGTTCAAGTTCTTTACAGATCATCAAGCCCTATTGTACTTAGTCAACAAGCCATGTAACCCAGGACGACTGATACGTTGGTTTCTATTACTCATGGAGTATGATTTTGAAGTAGTAGTAAGAAAAGGAAAGACACATCTTAGAGCTGACCACCTCTCGAGACTAACCACAAGAGAAGCTCCTCAAGGAATAGCTGATGAATTACCCGATGCATATTTGTTTAACCTTGAGATAGCACCAGAATGGGCTAAGTCTATTGTCCCTATTCTCACATATGGACCCAAGAATCCGAGGATAAGGATCAAGGAAGGAGAGATTACCAAGTCTCAGAGATACCAAATCATAGCAGGAAGTATATACAAACAGGATAATCAAAAGATTCTTGCTTGTTGTGTAGATGAATCAGAACATGCGAATTGGTTGCAATTAGCACATGTAGGTGCATTGATGCAACATCATTCGAAACATCGTACTTTGCAGACTCTGCATAGACTAGGAGTATATTGGCCTTCTATGGAAGCAGATGTCTACAAGTTGTGTAAAGAATGCCCTGTTTGTTGTGAAAGACCACCAATAGAACATACTACATTATATCACGTGTCTCTCACACCAGAATGGAGTGAACCTTTAGTGACGTACTTGAGGACGAAAACATTCCCTCAAGGAATGACTTTAGCGCGACAACACAGTCTAGAGCAGGAAGCTCAAGACTATTCACTTATTGGCAATAGTCTATACAAACAAGGACGAGATGGATACCTAAGACAATGTGTTCATGAAAGCGATTACTTGAGTGTACTAGAGACTTCACACCAAGGTGTTGCAGGAGGTCACTTTGGACCCGATAGGATAATCAAAGCCATCCTCTTTGCAGGATTATGGTGGCCCACTCTTCACATGGATGCACATACCTATGTAAAGAGATGTGATGTGTGCCAAAGAACTCAGTTTCCTACTCGCAGAGATGAAATGCCATTGAAACCCATGATGGGAGGATGTGCATTTTCTAAGTGGGGTATAGATTTTGTAGTACCCATTAACCCTCCTGCAAAAGGTACACATGCTGAATACATTATTGTTGCGACAGATTATCTTACCAAATGGATAGAGGCAAAAGCCACGAAAAAGAATGATGCACACACGACTACAAAATTCTTATTTGAAAATTTCTTTACAAGATATGGATTGCCTATAGAGTTAGTGAGCGATTGAGGAACTCACTTTCTAAACCAAGTCATTGAATATTTGTTACAGGATTTTATGGTGATTCACAAGAAATCCGCACCATATCATCCTCAAGCCAATGGTCAGGCTGAAAGCACTAACAAGATCCTTTGTAACATACTGACGAAACTCGTGAACAACAAACGTTCAGATTGGGACAAACAGTTACACCACGCTGTTTGGGCATATCGAGTGGCCTACAAGACCGTACTCTATGCAACTCCCTTTCAGATGGTTTTTGGTTAGAATGTTGTGCTTCCTTTGGACTTCTTGATACCGACCCTTAAGGTTGCACAAGAACATCAGTGGACCGGCCATGAATTATCAGCAAGAATAATGGACTTGGAATGATTAGGAGAAACCAGGCTGAAAGCAGCAGCAAGAATATACGCAGCAAAGAAGCGACAGAAAACATATTTTGATGCACATGTGAAAGATAAAGGCTTGAAAGAAGGAGATTTAGTTCTAGTATATACGCTGAAACAACATGCACGGAAGTTAGAGAAGCGAGGTTATGGACCTATGATCATTAACAGACTCTCAAGAAGTGGAGCAGTACAATTAGCCACCTTAGAAGGAGACATAATGCCTAATTACATTAGTGGCTGTAGAGTCAAGTTATATCAGGAACCTCTTACTGAGGATATGCTTAGACGACTCACCTTGGCAAAGAAGCATAAGGAGGAAGAAAATAGAATACGAGCTGAAGCTCAGGCAAAAGCTATAGAACGCATTAAGCGCATGAAGTTAAGAAGACAAGGACAAGGGAGAGAACATTATAACCATCTAGAAACATCACCCAGATACCCCATGGCCATGTGTCAAGCAAAGTCAAGCACTCATCCTAGCATAGTGGACAGGAGACCATTCATTATAGTCAGGCTAGAGCACGGCAACCCTTGCCAAGAGCTCAGGGCGTTAATTGACTCAGGTGCTGCGACTAGTGCGATTAGATGGTCCCACTATAAGGATCCAGGAATAGAAATGCGGCCAACTGAGGCATACCTCATAGGGCTAGGAGGCATGGAAACCCCTTGCATGGGTGAGGTGGAGCTTCCTATCCTCATCAGCGAAGTGACTATGACAGTAAAATTACTAGCGTGCCATGATGACGACCTGATAGAACCCCTAATCCTTGGCTAAGATTGGCTATACGATCACTCAATGGACCTAAATCTTAGACAAGGCTCTTTAAAAATTGGAACCTTAGATCAGAAGCGAGTGATACCGCTTGACTTCCCTAATGGCATTCCGATTGAGGTTTGTAACCCTAGACCCTATGAAATGCATGCGACGAAAGACCGGAAGATCTTTGGTCAGATCAGTCACGTTACGTCTACACCAACCCACGCGGGCTTGGCGATGGACAATTGTCAATTAGAAGGGCGTCAGGAGATTTTCCCTTGGGCTTCCTGCAAATTAGAAGGGTCAACCGCCCAACCGCTTGGTCAAATGGACACCATCAGCGGTCAAATGGGCACAATTAGCGGACATGTGGACTTCATCAGCGTCCACATGGGCAAAACACCCTGCGGTGCCCATCCTTCCACACTTACTGCGGACTGGCCTAGATTAAAAGTACAAAATGGAGCACTTCCTAATGGGTAGGTTTCGCAAGTGTTGGATCTCCCTTCTTTTCCAAAGCAGAGTGTCCATCCAACCTCTCAACCTCAACCACAAAGGAGTCAACCACGGCAAAGGAACCCAGGCCGACGACAATATCAGACGACACAAAGAAAGCAGCAATATCAGTATCACAAAGCAAGCGGCATGAGACAGATATGGGTGCCAAAAGGACAGAAAGCACCGACTAATTTCAACAACGCAGACATTGATACGAAGAAGTTAAAGACAAATCAGAGTCAGTATTCAAAGTATACTCGACCTTCTTCTACGAATATGAACACTCAACAAATTTGGATTGCCAAGAAGTACCTTACAAACCGACCCACACCCACGCAGATCTGGGTACCCAAACAGTGTATTATAGCTCAACCCTCAAGCCATGTAATATATAACCCTCAGAAATCTCTTCACCCTTCAACCCCACCAAATCCGATCTCATCTTTTGTCCCTCAACAGAAGCCCATCACCCGCACACGAACCCTTAGGAAGTGGGTACCGAAACGTATCCAGACGCCTTCTACGACTCCCTTATCTAACATAACTCCCACCCCGATTAATCTACAACCTTGTAATAACTCATTCACAACTGAACCTCGTACTAATCCACACACTATAACCCAACAATGCTTGTAATAACATCTCATCAAAGCACTGCATGCAATATCTGAAAACATATAGGTGTCTAGAGACCTGCACTAGTTCTGCAAGAAGCATTGCATCAATCACATCACAACACTTGGCTACATGGGTTACACATCGGCTATGGAAAGGGATTACGGTCTCACTTTCATGGAATCATGCTTAATTTCCATACTAATGTGTTAATCTTATGTAGCATATCTACTATGCATTCACACCATTCATCATGCAGGCAGAAGGGCCATTGGAAGCTGGCCCCAGTGCACCAATGGCCAATATTGGAGAACTACTAGCGGAGCCCCATCCTACAGCTCAACCGCCCGAATTTCAAGGTTTCCCAGGGCCCATGCCGATTGACGATCCCCCCAGGGGTTATACCGAGAAGATTCATCACAATTCTCACTGGTTTCAAGGGCTTGCAGGACCATTAGCGGATGCTGATTTTATATTTGAGGCCAATTTGACTTTTGATGACCGTACCTAGGGCAAATATCAATTTTTCTCAAGAGAGTTCGAAGGATTACAGAACACAGAAGACCTAACGCACGTTTGGGCAAGAGCAGGGTTTACAGAGTATTTCAGTGACCCTTTGCCTAAACCTGACTTCTACAGATGCTATTACTTGGTCACAACTTTGATAGCTTCAGAGAACAAGGATCTGCTCGGCACTTTTATTTTGCCATCCTTAGTGAACGATCCACCGTATAAAAGATTTTATCTTTCTAAAGATTTGATTCAAGCTGCCATCAAGATTCATGGTGCGCACACTCCAACAGAACCAGAAAGGCTGGTTCCAGAGCCAATGAAATGTGGAGACGTTACTAAGTGGGAAGAGATTTCGGCGATCACACCTGAACTTTCAAAACCACTGCGGATATGTATGCAGCATTTTGCTTTCCCCGCTCAAGACAGATTCACAATGCCTCACAAACGCATATGGTTTGGATTATATTTAGCATGTACTGGATCCCAGACAGTTGATCTCGCAAGGTGGATCATTGATCAGCTCTACTTAGCACAACACAGATGGGAAAGAAAGAAGGTCATCAATGGATGTTGCGCTCTCACGCGCATCGTATATATGTGTTTGGCCTACGATTTACCTATCGAGCGAGCAATGACAAGTGAGGAGTTGATTCAAGGGAACAACAAAGAAAGCTAGGAAGGCCAGCAAAGGAAGAGCAGGAAAGCGAATGAGAGGAACTATCCCCTGCCTCCAGGTTCCAGAATCACCCTCACCACAACCCTCTCCAGAGCAGTCCCCCACAGAAGCCACTCCAACGGTACAACCTATCCGCATACGATTATCAAGACCAATTGTAACGGAAGGCACTACCAGTGCAGTTACCTCACAGGCAACATCAGTTCAGGAACTTACCACCACGACAGCAGAAGTTCCCACCACTATTGGTGCGGAAGCATTTTCTTTTCTGATACCTAATTTGGAAGCAGAGCCACTGGATACAACCTTTGATTTTGAAATGCAGGATGCCTTCTCGAATGAATTTCAGTTTTCAGAAGGTCAGATCTTCTCTCAAGAATACGAGCGGCCAAGTTACCCGACCACGCCCCGAGACCAACCACAAGGACAAATAGTGTCTAGTTCCGAGGAAGAAAGAATGCAAACCGACGAAAATGAAGGCGATGATGAAGTCAGCCAGGGCACTCACGAATCCCAAGAGCATGGACAGACAGATGAACAAGGACAGCACACCGACACCCAGGAAGACACCAGTCACATGAAGATGAAACCTTTGAAGCAACAGCTTATACACTAGCCATCAAGAAGCTATACCGCACCATGGAGAAAGTTTGGGCACGCAAGTCCCACCCCCTAGCACTCCCACGTTTCTATCAAATCCAATTTTCCCACCATCCTTTCCGTCCTTCCCCACACCTCCAAGACCCCTTTTTCCATTCCCACCTCCATTAACCTTCTCCCCAGTCTCACCTCCCCGACCCACCCTAACTCCTCTTTCCCCTTTCCATCAAGCCGTCCAAGACAACCCCTCTGTAAATTACTCGTCAACCTTTGTAAATCCCATATTTACACCTACACACTTACCCACGATCACACCACTATTCACATTCACCGCACTCGACACCACATCCAGCGATATGGATATATCACCACCCACCGCACCTCCCCTCACTTCATTTGTGGCACCACAATATTTAAGCACACCACAATTTTCCACAATCACCACAGCATCCACATTCCCCCCCCCCCCATTCTCCATTCCCTTTGCATCTACACCTACTGCATCTTCGCTTAGCACATCGTTAATATTATCACCCACTATAGATACTGCATTTCGACAGATGTTCACGTGTATGACTCAAGTAAGAGATGAGTTCACATCTCTGGGAAATAATTATCAGCAGCTGCAGAGGACAACCAATGATTTACAGTCGCAGCTAAATTCACTGACCATCGAGAATGCCTCCCTAAACACTAGATACCAAGAACTCCGAGAGGCATACCACAAATTAGAACTAGAAAGTGAAGAGAAAACCAAAGAAGCCACCGCTGATCTTGATAATTTGTTACGGGCACAGACCATTCGCAACGCAATGTTAACACAAAATATGGGATTACTTAGACGACACTTGGCAGTCATGAAAGAAGAAAACCAGCGCTTACAGGAACAAAATAGAGAGAATCTAGAAGCTGCCTTAGATAAGCCAGACCAACCGCTAAGCCCTAGTCGCTTTAAGGCCGTGCCCTCAGAATCAATGAAAATGTTGTTAGATGATCATATCAGATTGTTAGATGAGTAGGACAGCATGAACAAGGAGTTTCAGAAACTCAAAGATGAAAACAAGATCTTGCAGTTAAGAGCACCAATACCACAAGGCCTACCAGCTCCTGCGGACCCATCTCCTGACATCCTAGAGGAACTCAACGCTTTACGGGCCCAGGTACTCTACTCTTCAATCACGGATAGAAGTATATGAAGCACCACCCAGACCAGACTCCCCATCGAACCTACCAGCCGAGGAAGAAACAGTCACTATTCCGGTGGAGGAAACTTTTGAAGAAGCCTATGAGCCCCAACCCATCCCAGGCGGACGTGTCACAGCTGAAGGCCAGACAACTTTCAAACTTCCAACTCCTGCATGGATGAAGACGATAGAAGAACTTGGGACAACCCACTCAGCACGGGTAGAGGCACAGTTACACGCAATGGCAATGATTGAAGAACACATTTTACAGTCCCCCTACTTTGCTCACTTGGCCCCGCACAGATACATATCAGGGCATAAGCTACACTATAAACCATATTTTATGTTAATGGCAGAATATCAGTTGGCCATAGAGAAAGAAACAGGCAAGAAACCATCTCACGCTACTCAGTTTGAGCCTGACGACTTGCCAAAAGATGCGCAGCAAGGAGAAATCTATCAACCAGAATGGCGCAAGGATCTCTTACAGAAATATCCTGAAATGATGAGTACATGGGCCAAGGCACCACTACATTTAAAGTATAACCCATGTTGGGGACCAATGCCATGTCGCCGCTCCTGGAAGGCATTTGCAATTAAGATACAAAACAACAAGCAATGCCAGGATTGGTTAAACTACCCATACTTCACTCCACCCACAGGACCACCAACAGTTGGATACATGATGGCCACGATTCGTCACTGGCTCCCTCGCTTGAAACATATGGATGATATAGCAGCGCACATGACTGTCAAGATATTTGACATGATGCAAATGGTTTTTAAAGTCTTCAGATGCGTTAAGGCACCTCATGTAAACACCCCGGGCTTTGAGCATGGCAATCTAGATCTTGCATATGATATGAGCACAACGCCATCGCTCCGGGTGTGTTATGCCTGGCATTGCAGAATTAAATACTTACCGGCGTGCTACAAGCAGACCTTCGAAGAAATGTTCACAACCGATTTTTGGGAATAACATTCAGAAGTGTTCATCAGCAGGCCAACCCACCTATTGCAACTATTTGCCTGTGAACAGATGGTATATTCCACGCACTATCGACTCCCGCCATCCGATGAACTGCAGCCAATTGATTGGGAGAAACTCGAGGCAGATTTGGCCCGAGGCATTCGAATATCAGAACACACCCTCGCTCAGGAACTACTCCAGAATTACATCCGACAGACCGCACAACAAGGTTCTGTCGAGGACGACAGAAGCGAGAGGGAGGGGGGTGTTGGCAGCAGCCAGAGGCATAGAAGACGCGGAAGCATGTAAAGACAGAGCAGGGAGCTAGTCGAATCAATTTTTCAAAGATTTATGTTTTATAAATATTCTTCAAAACCTCCACCAGTGATTTTCATCACTATTATAACATATGTAACATAGAAAAACCCCTTTTTGTAAGTCATAGCTCCATTTTTTGCAAGCCGAGGAGTCCTCGAGCTTGAGGAGATTAGGTAGAATGAGCGTACCAATTTTGGTTATTTTTAGACACCGTTTACCCTCTCAAATAGTGCATAGGACATATTTTTTAACTATGCCGGTCACTAAATGTGAAACCGGTCAAAACTAGTCTAGAATCTATACAAAGAGCTAGAGAGCTCATTTTTGAGGTTAGCTTGTTGGTTAGTGTGAGCTTAGAGCTATTTTGAGCTTGTAATTGAGATCTTGAGCAATAGAGTTGATTTCCTACCTTCCATTGTGTCTTGCTTGTCTCTTCGTTGTGTGTGTGTATGTGTGTGTGCATTTCTATGCTTCTCACCTTCACTCTCACTTCATCTCACATTCACGATCTTCATATCACTCCTATCTCTTCCGCGGATTGACATTAAGGAGGTGGAGCTTCTTAATGTGGTTCTCAGCATTGTGCTAGAGCAACATGAGGAGATCCACCTCCTAAATGTCAATATATGGAGACATGAGAACTAGTATGATGACCATAAGAAAGTGAAGTGCACCAGTGAGTGAGTGAGAAGCACACTAGCATGCACACACATGCACACAAGGCAAGAACAAAGAGAGGAACAATGGTCTTTTAATAGTTTTTGACTAGTTTTGGCCCTATCCAGACCTAGTGTCTAGCCTAGTTAAAAATTAGGTTCTAGGGCTTATTTGAGGGCTCAAATGGAATCTAAAAATTACAAGAATTCCTCAAGCTCAAGGACTCATTTTCTTGAACAAAATAAAGTTGGAACTATAAAAAATGGTAATTTACAATGTTGGTGTACTGAGAAAAAACACTCGATTGAAAATACTTCCTAGAAAATCGATTAGGCCTATTCTTTGCCAGATCTGCATAATGTTTCCATCTCCTTGCTCCTTCTAACTTCTTTCTTTGGCCTTCTTGTCTATTGGAACTTGTAACACTCTCCCCTCTCTAGCCTCTATCACCCCTGACAAACCCTTGTTCTGTAGGGTGGTCAATGTAATACTGGATGACATTGGTAGCTAGTTCATGTTCATAGAATCATAATCCCTTTTCCGGATCGAATTGCAATGCATCCGAGTTAATTGCATCAGGCATCTTTGGGTGTGGGGTTGTGTAATATTCTAAATACATCACCTGCTCACATGCAAATAGTGGAAGGAGATGGGTTGGTTTAGGCATGAATACCTCGGATTCATACTCCCAAAAACCTATAGTGAACATATCTTTGAAAGTTTTTTTGTAGCAGGCTGGGAGGTATTTAATGCGAGCATGCCAAGCATAGGTCATTGTTGTCATACACAAGGTCATTGTTGCCATTTTTAAAGTTTTGAAGATGATTTGCATCATATTTGGAATTTTTAGCATCATCTGCATCATGACATCAGGCATCGACTTTAACCGTAGGATCTAGTGACATATAGTGGCCATCACATAAGCTATAGAAGGTAGACCCTATGGTGGTGCAATGTAAGGATAGTTGACCCACTCCCAACATTGTGCATTATTTTGTACTTTAATGGAAAAATCTTTCCATGATATGCACCTTGGTATAGGTCTGTAACATGGATTGTAGAGGAGATGCACGTGTGCATTGTTCCAAGTGCGCAACATTTCTGAGTAAGTTTCCAAGAGAGTCTTTTGCTAGGTTGGTTGGAAGATAGTGCCTTTCCTTGTGGTAAGTCCTCTAGCTAAAATTGTGTCGCAAATGTGGGGGTTTTCCCCCTGGCTCTCTGGATTTCTGTATTATAATTTGCATGGATCACAAAGTATGACCTGTATTGAAGTTGTAATGTTGTGATGAGGCATGGATGGGTAAGTTTTTGGAAATAAGCTGATTGTAGGAATGTTTCTTTGATATTCTTTAGGGAAAACATCTAAGAAACAATGCAATCTTCATGTGTGTGGTCAATATCTTCCACTTGCTTCAGCCAAGGGGGCATGGGGCTTCAAACATATCATGTCCTTCCTTAGTGATCTTTCCCCTAGGAATGGGCTAACGTTCATAGTCATCTTCAAAATATTGCTCCACTAGAATAAAAATAGCTTCTACATCCTCTATTACACCTGGTGGTGTTGGTGGTCATTCGTACTATAGTAGCCTAGTTTGCAGTTCCACAACCTATTTGTATAGTTCTAGCATTGCAGCAGTGTTAGCAACCAATGGAGACGATGATATTATGGTCCTAGGCACAACTATAGGTTCTGAATCTCTTTTTTATTGGAGTTGATGTAGTCCTTTGGACAATTTATCATGTGCCTTTAAAAAATTAGCATAATCTTCTAGAATAATCTTGATGATCTCATAGGGAAAAACTTGAAACTTTGATGGACTGATAAGTGCCCCCAATATGTTCTCGATGGCAGCTGCTAGATTTTCTTGATTCTGGAACTGCAATCATCTATTCTCTTCTTGGGCAACTATGAGATGCCTCCGTAGCAATACCATATTGTGTTGAAGTTTTGATTTGTGTTCCATTTGAGTTCGTAGACACTTTTCAACAAGTTGCATAGCCTCCATATCTACTTCTTGAAGCTTTTTCTCTAGTATACTATGCGCTTCCTATAATGTGTGAAACTGATCCTATAGAATTTCATTGTCCACTTTGAGTATTGTGATGCATTGTTGTAACTCCTCAGAGCAATTTTTTAGTGTTTTGTGTTTGTTTCAAGTAAGTAGTACTCTCTTGGGAGGAGTATCATACATTAGATCATATCATTGAATGCATTATCTATAGGTGAGAATGCAATTTGTACACTTGTTGATGCAAGGGAAAGGGAGTGGGGAATGCGGATTGTGAATGCTATGTCTAATAGAGAAGTGGGTGTAGGCGAAGTTTGTGGAAGGGAGATGGGAGATGGTGGAATTGTGGGGGGAGGGGGAGGTGCTGAGGTTGGTGATATGCCCATGTTATCAATCATGGAGGTGAGTGTGGTGTCTACCATGTACATAGGAGTGGTAGGTGATGTGCGTGTTGTGGTCATGAATAATTGTGAGGTAGTTGTTGATAGGAAAAATGGTGGAAAAGGTCAAGCAAAGGGCTGGGAGAGGCTAGACAAATAAGAACAAAGGGGCTGGAGAACAGGTGGGATAGAGGTTGGAATGTGAGAGGTTGGAGGTTGGACCAACATGGAATGAGGTTCGATGATAGGAAAACCTGGAAAAGTGGATCTAAAATCTGGGTGGCCTATCAATGAGGTTGTGAAGCGGGAAGTCCCATGGTGGGGTTGATGAAAGATGTTGTAGATTGGGTGTCAATATGATACAATGGGTTTTCAAAGGAAGAAAATAGGGATGAAATGGAAGTTGGGCTACGGAAGATGAAGGTGTGTGCTCTAGGATCAGTAGTAGGTCTAACATTTACAACTTTTTGTTCACACAGGGTGATGGTGGGGTTGTTGGAGGAAGTGCCTTGGTTGTATCTTTGGGGACAATAGTCATTTTGTGCCCAGAGTTCTCAGCGAAAATAGAGTCCATGAGGCACTCTATTTTGTGCCCATTGTTGAGCACACATTTTGGTTATCTATTTTATCTACTTCTTGGGTTGCCTTGCTTGTTTTTCTGGGACCATATTTGGAAAAGAAGGGAGTTTCATATTGGCTTATGTGACTCCTTCATGAGTGACCTTCTTCTCCACCATAGAACTTTAGACAAGAATAGCATCATCATCTTAATGTGTGATCCTAGAAGGACCAAGAGTGGGTGCCTTCCTAGCATCTTGAGTGCTTGATTTTCTAACTCAACCGTTATGTGGTTTTGATTTACCCAGACCTGAAGAAGCCCACTTCTTAGGTTCAGTTCACTACATGGTCATAGATCTAATCTTGACCCAAGACAAGAGGTTTGGTGAGATTCTTGTCTTGACACACTATCCCTTTGACTGTATTAGTAGTAGCACTGATGGCAGAATGATAAACATTTGCATAGAGGAAGTATGTAAAAGGAGATGCACAAAGATTGGGAAACCAGGGCCATTCAATTTCATGAAAGTGTTATTTTTGTTATAATTGATCAAATTCTCAAATAGTGATTTTAATCACTCATGTAACATATGTAATATAGAGAACCCAATTTTGTCATGTGCTGCTCCATTTTGTGCAAGGCGAGGAGTCCTCAATCTTGAGGAGCCTAGATAGATTGATCATACCAAATTTCATATTTTGTGGACTTCATTTGGACCTCCAAATGAGCCTTAGGGCCTATTTTTTAACTAGACCGGACACTAGGTTTTTGAAACTGTTCAAGTCTAGTCAATAAACTATAAAAAAAGCTAGAGAGATCATTTTTGAGAGTTAGCTTGTGGATTGTTAATAGACAAAGCAAGGAGTTTTTGTAAGAGCTACTTGAGTGATACAAGTGTGATTTACGCCTTCCATTGTGTCTCTTCTTGCCTCTACTTTGCATGTGTGTGTATGTGTGTGTGCACTAGTGTGCTTATCACCTTCACCTTTGTGCACATCACTCATTCACGATCTTCATATCACCCTACCTCTTTCGTGGATTGACAATTAAGGAGGAAGAGCTTCTTGATGTGGTACTTGCCATTGTCTAGCACAACACCAAATTTGGTGTTGTTGTTGGGGATGAGCTCTAGGACGAACGTGTGATGGTAAGTGTGTTTGGAGATTAGCATTGGAAGGTAATTAATTAGTTTTTTGATGTTTTTTTTTGTGGTTTTTTCATCTTCTTTCACCTCCCCTACACCCATCCTTCATCCCCACGTCTTCTCCACACATTGAAAAAATTCACCAAAATTCACCATATCCATCCTTCTCTTCTCGAATTCCTCATTTGAGAGAGAGAGAGAAAGAGAAAGCGAGAGAGTATGTTTGCATTTGTTTGTGGGTTTTATTTGTAGGATATTGCTTCAGTATGAGATTATAGCACTCTAGAGGTAAAATTTTTGAGTTTTCACCATTTTTGCTGAATGCCTCAGACCATTGTGATGGTCTGAGAAGTTAAAGATTTTGTGAATGCATCATATTGAGGGTGTAGAGCATCATAGTGCACACGCAAATCCATTGCTACATCCAAAAAAATTTGCATTTTTTTGAACCATCATGATTGGGCCAAGGCAACACGATGATGCATCACCATCACGATTGGCTCATGCCATTGCGACGACTATTGACCTTCGTGATTGGCCTAAGCCATCATGACAATTCCAAATCATCATGATTGGCTCACACCATCATGATGACGCATTAGAATCAAACCATTGTGATGAGCACCTCGACCATGCCATCATGATTGGTTCATACCATCCCGACACCTTCAGACCATCATGCCTTTTGACCATCGCGATTGGCTCATGTCATCACTTTGACCACTAGCCATCACGATTGGTTCATACCATCACAACAATTGATCACACCATCACCATTGGCTCAAGCCATTGTGATGAGACCAAACCATTGTGATTGGCTCATGTCATCGCAATGACCATTGACCATCACACTCATTGTAGACCATCATGAAGACACACCATGCCATCATGATTGTGCCACATCATCATAATTGGGTAAGACCATCACGACGGTGCATGAACATTGCAATCCTACTAGAGCATCATGATAGTTTGACTAAAACCGCAAGAAATGAGGTTTTAATTTTCTTGCAATTTTGGAGTTAACTTAGGGTAATTTCTCAAGCAATTGGTGAATCTTGGGGCTCTCGAGCAACCAATTGGAGACAAGTTAAGTGTAAACCTAAAAGAAAAAGAGCTTAACAATAACTTAAACACACAAGAAAAAATGATACTTGATGTACACAAGCTGACAAGAGGAGATTAAGGAAAGTGAAAAAAAATCAAGTAACGAAGAAAGAAAGAATGTGTGTAACAACAATTCACATCGAGCACCTAAAGGAGATACAATTCATGAACCTCATATTAGGAAAGCACATAGGAAAGGTCGATCAACATAGTGTTAGGTCATCTAAAGCTAGTGTTAGAACCATAGCATGGTCTTGGGCTCATCAACCGAGTGGTTATCCATATGAACTAAGCTCAACAACAAGCAAGAAGAAGATTTCTTATAGCATAGAGAGGCCGATAGATGGTTCAAGGTTATCATTCTTGGAACAACCCGAAGGACCATACAAAACACAACTAGAATACATTCGAACCTATCAATTAGGTGCTCGCATCTATGAGGACGGTTTGAGGATGTTTGCCATTCAATTGAGAAACCCTGATCAACTCATTGGATTGGAACATCTAGTGGTCAATGAGAGAGATGCATATATCCATAAGGAGGGAATGATGTACATAATTTCCAATCATCCTAACAGTACCAATGAATTCAATGTAGTAATTCCAGAATAAAAAAGGGGTGACATAGAACACGAATAGTTAGATGGTGAACCTAGAACACCGAGAGGTAAATCTGTGTTTACTAGAGTGCTCAGCCTGGAATGGATCCCTCAGGATAACAAAAGCATTGAGTTGTCCTTAAATAAGGATATACATGAGGCATTCTAGACGTATAGATCTGAGCAACCAAGTGAAATAGGAATGGTCACTGTCTATGAGTTCAAGGATCCAAAGACATCTAGAAAGGTGGTGTACATTGATAACACTTCAGAAGGAGTATTTATGGTGTCTGAACATGGGAGGCACCCTTATACATGGAGGAGTGAATTGGTTTTTTTCCCATAACGAGCTAACATTGCCTTTAGCCGCCAAGGAGCAAGAATGTCTAAGGCTCATGGTTCTCAACAAGAAAAGCGCAAGGAGAGACTTGAAGTGAGCTTTGCTAACATGGTAGGAAGAGACTGATCAACAATAGAAATAGATAGAATGGGGAGACCAAGAGAACTAAGACCATGTTGGTGCAAATCAAGCCTTCACCTTTGGCTTGGAACCCTTGAAGGATATCACTATGTGAAGCTAGAACCATAGGAACACTTGCCTATGTGTTATTACATTTTACTCATTGTAAAAGTCTATATGACTTGGCATTTACTTGTAATCACTTACCTACTTGATTAGTCGTGGAATTTGGATGGTATAATTGGAGAAAATATCTCCCTAAGTTTAGAGGAGTGATTATAGGAGATTTGAATTTGAATTCAAATTCAAATCTCAACTCATCTTCTATAAAAGAAGTACTTGAAAAGTCGTGTTTTTCAGCTAGTCTCATTGAGCTCACTCCCCGAGGCATTCTACTACTGTAACTCATTGTGTGTTAGTGCTAATTCATAGCCTACACCACAACACCTCAATTAGCTATGCTTGTCATGCTAATGAGATTGTAAAACTATATCAATCAATAGAAGTATACACATTCACTATCTCTGGTTTCTCTGAGTCATCATCTCCAAGTCTGTCAACTTCAACAGAGCATATCTCAGGATCTACTGAACCAAATCAAGTGATTCAAAGCACATTGGAACCAGCTCCAAGCATACTACATGCCGACAAAATTTCAAGGTCAAAGGATCAACCATCTGAGAGAAATCGCGCTCGAAGTGGACTCTGGTATTCTGCTGCAGTGTTCCTAAAAAGTCGGGGGTACTTATTATTTTGCTAAACTCATTTCTCAGAGTATAGTTCATCATTTTATCTCATTCCACTTGCAAATGGTAGCTTGTTAAGCTAATTTAATATGTCCAGAAGGAATTAGATCAATTGTAAGTGTGCTGGTCATACTGAGTGAAAGACTGAGCAGATATCAAGATCAAAATAGAAAGTTTTCAAGTCTAGTGAAGTGCAAACTCATCTGTTTTGATCTAATCATTAGTCAAATCATTTCCAAAGTACATATAGCATATTTTGGTATCATTTGGAAGCTCAAGGAGTCTACTAAGCATATCTGAAGCAAAGGAGGGCTGGTGCAAAGCAGGATTAGCAGCATCAACTCAATCTTCTTAGTGCATCCAACCATCACTCCCAACAGTGGTATCAGAGCAAATAAGGTAAACATGGGAGATGTTTTTCCTTCATTCATTGACAAATTGGACAGGAACAATTACCAAGCCTGCTCATTAAGAATGAAGACCTATCTACAAGGAAGAAGCCTATTTGGATTCATATCAGGAGATGAGGAACTGCCCTCATTCAAAGCTAGAGGACTACCCACCAAGGATGAACAAGAGAGACTCAACCAATGGTGTGCAAAGGATGCTTTAGCAAGGTCTTACCTTCTTAACTCTATATCTGATTTCCTTTTACCTCATATAAGGAACTGTAAGACTTCCCAAGAGACTTGGGAAACTCTGTCAACATATTTCTCTTCCAACACAAGGGCCAGGAAGAATCAACTGTGGATTGAATTCACAACCCTTAGGAAACAGCCTAAGCAATCAGTCTCAGAGTATGTGACCAAGATTAAAGATGTGGCAGACCAATTAGCAAGTATTGGAGAGGAGATTGAAGAGGAGCAAAGAGTCAGGCAAGTAACAAATGGACTCAAGGCAGATGATAAGTGGGAAAGCTTCACCACTGCAATGGACCTCTACATGGACATGCATACCCCAGATCTCACAACACTCATGGGCCAACTATTTACACATGAAGCAAAGTTTACAAAGGCAAGAGATCAATCAAAAGGTAACAACCCCTCTGCTCTATATACTGATAAGAAAGTTAAGGATAAAAGTAAAGGGAAGAAGCAGGAAGAAGAAGGCTCTACCTCTCAAGCTAATTATGCAGGGAGAGGTAGATCTTCTAGAGGAAGAGGCAGAGGAGGTAAGTCAGGTAGGGGGAGACCCTACAACTCATCACCATGCAACATTTGTGGATTGTCCAATCATACCACAGATGAATGCTACAAGAACTACAAGAATCAGAGAGGAAGAGGCTATCAAAGAGGTGGATACTCTCAAGGGAGAGGCAAGTTCAACCAACACCAAGGCTACAATGGATACAACAATCAGTACAACAACAATTACAACCACAACCACAATGGAAACTACCAAGGTGGATTCAGAAACAGAAGGGATTACAACAATTACACAGAGGAGCAAGATGACTCCCTATTGATCATGAATATGACCTCCAAGGCAGGTACAAATGATGATCATTTATTCTATATTGACTCAGGATGTTCTAACCATGTAGCTGGCAATGTGGCACTACTCTCTGATTTGGAAGAACCCAAGGGCAAACATCAGGTACAGACAGGTGATGATACTAAACATTCTGTTGTAAAAATTGGAAATGTAAAGACATGTGATGGTAACCAGAATCTATTGAGCAGGGTACTTTATGTACCAACCAGCACCAAGAATCTAATGAGTGTTGGTCAGATTGTGGAGAAAGGTTTGCAGGTCAGATTCACACAACATGGAGCATATGTGGAGGACCCAAGACATGGTTTCAAAAGAATTGCCAAGGGAGAGAAATTAGGTAGATTGTTTACTTTTGAGCTAGAAGACACCAAGAACATTGCTTTATATAATTACAAGGATCAAACACTTTCAGAGTTAGAAATATGGCACAAGAGGTTAGGCCACATAGGTGAAAGAACCCTAAAGCAAATGTGCAGGGATCAATGTGTGCTTGGGATACCTAATGTATCCAAGCAACACATGATTTATAAGTGTGGAGCATGTCAGTTTGGTAAGTCTCACAGGTTGCCCTATTCAAGGAAAGGTTTCATGCATGAAGACTACCTAGACTTGGTACACACAGATGTTTGGGGACCTAGCAAGGACCCTTCCATTTCAGGTTCAAGGTATTATGTGTCCTTCATTGATGACTATAGCAAGTGGACTATCTTATACTTTATGAAGCATAAAGATGAAGTGTTTAATTGTTTCAAGAGGTATCTTGCACTTGTTGAAAACCAAACAGGAAGAAGCTTGAAGAGGTTAAGGTCAGATGGAGGAGGAGAATACTTCTCCAATGAGTTTGAAGATTTCTTGCAAGAAAGAGGCATCAAAAGGGAGATTACTACAAGGTACTCACCTGAACAAAATGGGGTAGCTGAAAGAAGGAATAGACTCATTGTAGAAACAGCTAGGTCTATGCTTAATGAAAAGAAATTGCCAAATTATCTTTGGGCAGAAGGTGTATCCACTGCCACCTATCTCATAAATAGGTTGCCATCCAAATCACTTGATGGTATGACACCATATGAAGCTTGGCATGGTAAGAGACCTTCTCTGGATCATTGCAAAATCTTTGGTTGTGTAGCATATGTGCATATTCCCTCACAGGTAAGGGGAAAGCTAGACCCTAGAGCTGAAAAATGTATCTTCATTGGTTATGATTTGAACCAAAAGGGATACAGATTCTACAACCCAACAAGCAAAGGCTTCAAGGTAAGCAGAGATGTCATCTTTGATGAGAATGACTCATGGTATGAGAATGAATGCAGGAAGGTTAGTCTACCCTATGATATGGAAGAAGATTTTCCAAGGCTTACCAAGGAGGAACCAATTCAGAAAGAAGACTCAAGCTCAGATGATGATGACACTATCAATCTTGAGGAATTCAAGGCATGGAAGTCCAAAGGAAAGATGAAGATGAAGAAGCTAGAGGATATACCAGAATCCTCAACTCAAGCAATGAGGAGATCTCAGAGAGAAAGTAAGAAGCCTATCAGATATGGGTATGATACTTCTCTTGTAACCAAGCATTCTGTATATCTTGCAAAGGATTTGTTGAATGAAGAACCAGGTACCTATGAAGAAGCTATCACCAAACCAGAATGGAAAGGAGCTATGGATGAAGAAATGGAAGCTCTCAAGGAGAGTGATACTTGGGACTTGGTACCCAAGAAGGAATCTATGAAGGTGATAGGATCCAGATGGATCTACAAGCTAAAGAGGAATTCTGATGGAACAATAAACAGGTACAAAGCTAGGTTGGTAGCCAAGGGTTTTGCACAAACCCAAGGCATTGATTATGAGGAGACATTTTCTCCTGTGGCTAAGATGCCAACTATCAGAATTTTGGTGAGTGTAGCTGCATCCAAGAATTGGAACATGTACCAATTAGATGTCAAGAATGCTTTCTTGAATGGATGGATATCTGAAGAAGTCTACATGTCACAACCACCTGGCTATGAAGATCCCAAGAAGGTAAATTATGTTTGTAAATTGAAGAAGGCTCTGTATGGTTTGAAGCAGGCACCTAGAGCATGGAATTACAGGTTGACAACCTACCTCCAAGACCAAGGATTTGTGATGAGTAAAGCAGACACTTCTCTATTCATAAAGAGAAGTAGTACAGAGGTAATATACTTGTGTGTTTATGTTGATGACATCATCATTACAGGAAATGATGTCAATGGGATTAGACACATCAAAGGACAGATGATGAAAGAGTTCAAGATTAATGATCTTGGATTATTGAAGTACTTCTTAGGTCTTGAGTTAGTCTACACCAACTCAGGTATATATATCACTCAAAAGAATTATGTACAGGATATGGTCAAGAAGTTTGGCTTGCAGGATGCTAAAGCTTCAACTACTCCAATGGAGGTCAACCTAAAGCTAAGTGCTCATGAAGGGGATGAAATACAAGACATTACAGGATATCAAAGCATGGTAGGTAGTTTGAATTATGCTACTTTGACAAGAATTGACATAGCATATGGAGTTAGTGTACTAAGCCAATTCATGCACAAACCAAGGGTACCTCACCTAGAGGCAGCAAAGAAAATCTTGAAGTACCTCAAAGGAACTCAAAGCCATGGTTTGTACTTTCCTTATACATCAAATATTGATATTAAAGTATATTCAGATGCAGATTGGGCAGGATGCAAGGATGATAGGAGAAGCACATCAGGTTACATTTGTTTTGCAGGAGATAAACCTATTTCTTGGTCATCCAAGAAGCAACCTACAGTGGCATTGTCATCCACTGAAGCAGAGTATAGAGGGCTTGCCAATGCCACTCAAGAAGCTATCTGGTTGAAGCTCTTGTATACAGAATTAGGCATATACACTAGACCTCCAATTATCTTTGGAGATAACACTAGCTCTCTTCACCTTGCAGCTAATCCAATATATCATGCTAGAACCAAACACATAGAGGTTCATTACCACTATGTGAGAGAGAAATTGCTAAGCAAAGAGATTCAATTGACATATGTGTCTACTAATATGCAATGTGCAGATTTACTCACTAAAGCATTGGATGGAAACAAGCTATGCAGATTCAAATCCATGATTGGATTGCAGGATGTGATTGAAGACTAAAGATGAAGACTTAAGCCAAAGTGCTTGGCTTGAGGGGGAGCTGTTGGTGCAAATCAAGCCTTCACCTTTGGCTTGGAACCCTTGAAGGATATCACTATGTGAAGCTAGAACCATAGGAACACTTGCCTATGTGTTATTACATTTTACTCATTGTAAAAGTCTATATGACTTGGCATTTACTTGTAATCACTTACCTACTTGATTAGTCGTGGAATTTGGATGGTGTAATTGGAGACAATATCTCCCTAAGTTTAGAGGAGTGATTATAGGAGATTTGAATTTGAATTCAAATTCAAATCTCAACTCATCTTCTATAAAAGAAGTACTTGAAAAGTCGTGTTTTTCAGCTAGTCTCATTGAGCTCACTCCCCGAGGCATTCTACTACTGTAACTCATTGTGTGTTAGTGCTAATTCATAGCCTACACCACAAGACCTCAATTAGCTATGCTTGTCATGCTAATGAGATTGTAAAACTATATCAATCAATAGAAGTATACACATTCACTATCTCTGGTTTCTCTAAGTCATCATCTCCAAGTCTGTCAACTTCAGCAGAGCATATCTCAGGATCTACTGAACCAAATCAAGTGATTCAAAGCACATTGGAACCAGCTCCAAGCATACTACATGCCCACAAAATTTCAAGGTCAAAGGATCAACCATCTGAGAGAAATCGCGCTCGAAGTGGACTCTGGTATTCTGTTGCAGTGTTCCTAAAAAGTCGGGGGTACTTATTATTTTGCTAAACTCATTTCTCAGAGTATAGTTCATCATTTTATCTCATTCCACTTGCAAATGGTAGCTTGTTAAGCTAATTTAATATGTCTAGAAGGAATTAGATCAATTGTAAGTGTGCTGGTCATATTGAGTGAAAGACTCAGCAGATATCAAGATCAAAATAGAAAGTTTTCAAGTCTAGTGAAGTGCAAACTCATCTGTTTTGATCTAATCATTAGTCAAATCATTTCCAAAGTACATATAGCATATTTTGGTATCATTTGGAAGCTCAAGGAGTCTACTAAGCATATCTGAAGCAAAGGAGGGCTGGTGCAAAGCAAGATTAGCAGCATCAACTCAATCTTCTGAGTGCATCCAACCATCACTCCCAACAGACCACAATGTGGTAGAGATGACTTTCCTCTACCTAGACCTAGAGAGCACCCAAGAACATTGAGACCTACCCAATTAATGAAATCCATGAAAAACTATTCTGATGGGATAGGAGACCCCTATGACCATGTGGCCAAGTTCAAGCAAGTGCTATGAGCTGAACAAGTGGATGACATGTTCGCCCAATATAATGCATTTGGACTCACCTTGAAAAACACTACTTTGACTTGGTTCCAACCCTTACAACAAAGAAAAATTAGAGACATCCATCACCTATTAGAATCATTTATGATCGAGTCCTCTAAAAGTGGGATCAGGCACAATACCTGTTCTTTAATTCATAGTTTCAAACAAAACACTCAAGAGACAGTCAGACTAGCTGGACGTAGGTTCAGACAATACATTGAGAGATGTCCTATGCTAGAGTTTCCCACTCAAGCTAAGCAATTTTCTCTATTTTTGGATGGACTATTAAGCTCTAAACTACGATCATATGTATATCTGATAGAGTCCCAAACACTAGAGCAATGTGTGAGGATATGTATAGACATTGAGGACAACTTAGGAGATGAGATGGAACTCTCCAAGGCCTACAAAGACATGGATAGTTCTACTCATTGTTCATCTAAACACTCTAATTCCATAGAAGACCTAGTAGAGAAGGTAGCCCAAAATCTAGGAGTCTCAAGCAAACAGACACCCAAGATAACCTCAATCAAGTGTTGTTATACCTACAGAGGCGATCATATGGCAAATGCTTTTTCGAACATGATCCAACCTCAAGGCAACCTTAGTAGCCAGTAATGCATAATAGAAAAGCAATACACTAACCACACTACACAAGATTGTCCATACAACAAGAAAGTGGTTAGAGAGAGCTACCCATAGGCTTATCAACAACTCGGTAGATACCCTGGCCAATACAACGCTCAACCTCATTATTATAGGCCCCAAAAAAACTACCAAGTACCATAGCAAACACAACTTAGATGCCAAGTGGTCCTAGATCAGTAGCCACCACCCCTAGCCAATGTAATCTCTATCAAGTATGTTGCTGCAGAAGAGAATATTTGTAGAGCATTAGTACCTTCATCCCCATTGATCACAAAAAATGATCCTAACTCTAAAAGTTTTGATTCTAGGCATGTAGATACCCCCCCTCGCTGTTGGAATGATTTCATCCTTTGAATTGACAAACAAGAAAATTAAAAATTTTTGTTTCCAAAATGGTTATCTCTGAAACTCAAACATTTTTTATTAGTTTCTTTGATTTGACTAACCTCTCTCTAGTGCCTGTAGGTAGCAAAATTATGAAGATGTAATTTGATTGGACCTCGTCATATGAATTCTTGTGTTTATATATATGGGAAAGATTGTCTAGATACCTATGTGTGTGAAAGAGCACCTTTACCCTACTTGTGCATACGTGTATTAGGGTTTACCCTAAGTGTCTAAGTGTATATGTGGGGGAATGGGTATAGAACTATGTGTCTAGCTAAACATATGAGTATTTAAGTAAGCGTGTTTGTGCTATGTGAATGTGTTTGAGGGTTAAGTGTGTATATGTATGTATAGGTGTATATGTGTGTGATCATTTACATATATGTGATATGTGTAAACTTGAGTTAATAAATATTAAAAAAAATATACATTTGATTAATATATCTTATATTATGACTTAATTATCTTACTTAATATAGGAGAATATTAAAGTATTTAATTAGTATTTAATTAGATTATACTTTAATAATCTGAAATTAAATAGAATTATCAAAAAAATAAGAATAAATGAAATAAAACAAAAAGATAACACATGTGATTAATATGTGGTGTGTATGAGTGTGTGTTAAAGTGTGGTGTCTATGAATTGTGTAATTAAAGGGAATATAAAAGTATGGTGTGTGTGTGTGAGTGTGGGTTAAAAGAGTGGTGTGAGGGGGTTATTTGATTAAAGTGTGTGAAAGAGTAGTGTGAGTGAATTGTGTAATTAACACTAGTGTTGTACCAAAACAGGACATATAGTGTCCTTTTTTCTAATAAATAAAAACAATCACACATACTAATCAAATAAATTTTTTGAAAAAACCTTAAAGCCCCATAAAGACCTATACCTAGATGCTCTATAAAAAATATATATTTTAAAAAATAAGCTTTTTTGATAACTCAAAGTATAGAAATGATTGAATATGGTTGAGAAAAACTGTTTTACTGTAAACCTATATATGAGAAGAAAGAAATATCTCCATAAAAAGAATTTTCCTCCTATTGTAATCATTTTTCTAATGTTAATTTATTGTCATATAATCACTTAAGACAAGTATTTGGAGCTAGAAAAATCATTTGTATAATAAAAAAATTAGTACAATATAGGGTGCTCATTATATAGTTATACAGTTAGTAGCCTTCTATATGATATTGATTCATAAAAACCCCAAAATGGTTTGTGTTTTATTTCAAAAACCATCACATAGTAGCATAAAGATATGCTACATGTCTTTGAACCAATAATTTTGTATGTATCTCACATACCACTAAAACTCTAAATATTTCATTGAATGGCCATATTCCTCTCTATCAAGAATAAAAATTCATCCCAAAAAATTAGGTTTTCTCAGTAATATAAGGTACATATTATGAATCAAAGTAATTCTATAAACATTATAAACTACTTTATATAGAAAAAACTAGCATGTTAACTTTAATCATGTAGCATATGCAATATTTCCTCATGAAATGACCTTTTCTTAGCATAGAAAAACAGTGGTATTGTTTAACTTGAAGAAACAACATAGAAATTCCATTCCTAAGGTTGTTGAAAAAATATTTCTAGTTGTAATAATATCAAATAGTATTTTGATAATAAAAAATGATGGATGTTCATACCATCACTTTGCAAAATAATTCATAGATGATAAGACTGTCATATCAGAAATGAAATTCATTTTATGCCATAAACCTAGTAAAATTCATTAAAAATCTCTAATTATGGATAGAAACATGTTGCCATATATAAAATAAAAGATTTTATTGCATTTAGATCAATGAAAATTTTGAGATCATGATTTTAATAAAAAATAACCACTAACTTACATCACTGTAATTTTTGTGCCAGTATTGAAATTAGCATCATAAAATTAGTGAAAAAATATTAATTTTAATATCGTTAAAAAAATCTATATTTTTCTAAAAATTTTCAACTCTTATGCCAACATGTTGCATAGTTACATTTATAAATGGTTTCTTCTAGTAATCTAAAAAATTCATCAAACATTGTCTCCTTTTCAGGACACTAAAGTGTCCAAGTATAACACTAGTGTTAAAGTGAATGTGTGAAAGAATGGTTATGTATTAAAGTGTGGTACATGTGTGTGTGTGTGTGTGTGTTATGCATGAAAAGGTGAAAAACATATGCATTTATGTAGGGATATATATATATATATATATATATATATATATATATATATATATATATATATATATATATATATATATATATATATATATATATATATATATATATATATATATATATATATATATATATATATATGAGTGCACAAAGTCCTCTTTTCTAATGTTTTCTTTGCAGATGAGCATTGACAAGAATTTGCGAACATTGACGAGCATTTACAAGCAATTAAGATTGGAAGATTGGAGACGTGTCACTTCTTCCACTTTACTTACATTTTAGTTTAAACTTGTATTAGGATTTTGGGCGATATATTCTAGCATTCGTACTTATATTTCTATAAGAGTATTAAAGTAGTTTCCAATCATTAGCATTATGAAGAAAACAATTTTAGAATTATTCATTGGTCAATTGGCAATTTATATTATTCTATATTCGTTTCGGATGTCTATGAGTAATGAGTCTGTGAGTAATGAGTCTATGAATGAAAATACCATTTCTACATCTTTTATTTTTGAGTATTTGTTGCCTCCACCTATAAAGCATACTACTCAACCTAAGTAGAACGTAGCTAATATAGAATTAGAAGGAGAGGAGTTCATCAAAGATCATATTACTAGTGAAACTTTAGTCTCTCAATCATATGAGTATGGTCTGTCAAGGTATCAAGCTACACAACCATATGGTCAATAGTTAAATAGGTTGATCTTATATATTTTATAACTTAGGCCATTAAAACATAGATAAACACTTCTCACCATTCACACCCCTCGACACCGCATACTACACCAAGTCACCTGAACATATGGAGACATACCAATATGTGAGTCCACCAATGGAACCTAGCCAGTGCTGATGAAAATAGATGTAAGCCTACATACTTGGACAATTATCTATTCACTTCTATGTACACACATGAAGTCACATATGAATACCCACTTGTAAAAGTTTGGTTTTACTCCTTGTAAAAGTGCATATGCAAAAAGGCTTTTACATTCATGTGGAGCTTGGAGGATCAGTTACGAGATTTTTGGTGGAGAATTGATGCAAAAGGAAGTCCTAAACTTTAGCTACATTTTTTGCTAGAGTGTGAAATTCAAAAGTTGAAAATTGCCCCCAACTTTAGCTATAAAAGTGACTCAAAACATCACGTGCAAATGAGCCCGATTTGGAAGAGTTTTCAAAGGGATTCTACTTGGGTTATGAGCTCACAATATAACTTTACCATTTCCCTCATATTGTGCAATCATGCATTGCCAATATCATTGTACTTTATGTGTAGTAATACATACATGTTGATCATGTTCTCTTGTCTCTACTCTGTCAAGTGCTACTTAGAATAGTGAATTTCTCAGCGCTATTTCTCAGTGTGTACTTAATCATTTTGAGTGATTTAAATTTTGATAGCTTCATTAGACATCCTACTTATATGCTACAAAGTTTCATCACGATTGCTTCATCCATTTTCAAGCAATCTTTGAATTAGTGCTATCTGTTCAGCTCCTAAAAAGTCGAGATACACCCCAAACTTGATAAAGATCATTCTCCTTGCCTAGTTGATCATTTTGAGTGAAATAACTTGTGGAAGTTAGTTATCTAAGTTGATTAGATATTACCAAAATGATTTTTTCCATCTGTTATCATAGAAAGAGAATTATTCATTTCTCTAAGCAGGTATAGTGACCAAAGTAAAAAGTTTTTGGTTCAAGGTCAATGTCAATGCTATCTGTTTTCATCCAACGATTTTAGAATCATCTTCCAAAGCACTTAGGTGATTAGTTGTACTTCCTAGAAAGCTCAAGGTCCACTTTACACCTCTTAGCTCAAATTTGGCTAGTTTGAAGCAGGAATTTGGAGCACCATCTCATTTCTAGAAGGTGTCCACTATCTCCTCCAATAGTGGTATCAGAGCAACATCAAGGTAAAATGGGAGATGGATTTCCATCATTCATTAATAAATTATATAGGGATAATTATCTAGCATGGTCCCTAAGGATGAAGGCTTACCTCCAAGGAAGAAGCTTGTATGGATACATCTCTAGAGATGAAGAAATGCCAACCTTTAGAAGCAAAAATCAACCTACAAAAGAGGAGCAAGAGAGACTAGATGCATGGTGTGCAAAAGATGCTCTAGCCAGGTCTACGTACTCAATTCAATCTCTGGTTTTTTGTTACCTCATATTAGGAATTGTTAGACTTCCCAAGAGACTTGGGATGTGCTATCTTCATACTTCTCATCAAATTCAAGGGCCAAAAAGAACCAACTTTGGATGGAGTTTACAACCTTGAAGAAGAAACCAAAGAAAAGTGTGGCTGATTATGTGACCAAGATGAAGAATATAGCTGACCAACTTGGGAGTATTGGAGAAGAAGTAGAAGAGGAGCAGATAGTAAGGCATATCATAAATGGCATCAAGGCTGATGAAAAATGGGAGTCTTTCACCACAGCAATGGACCTATATATGGACATGCACATACCTGACCTCAATAAATTGATGGGTCAAGTCTTCACACATGAGACAAAGCTCAACAAGAATGGAGATATTTCTAGAGGTAATCAATCTTTTTTCCTTTACAGAGATAAGAATAGGAATAAAGCGAAAGGAAAAGGTAAGAAGAATGAAGAAGATGCAAGTACCTCTCAAGTGAATTTCATAGGTAAAGGAAGAGGTACTAAAGGAAGGGGCAGAGGAGGAAAGGAAGGCAGGGAGAGACCATATAATTCTTCACCTTGCAACATTTGTGGCTTGAACAATCAAACCACAAATGAATGCTTTAGGAACACAAAGAATGAAAGAGGAAGATGCTTCCATAGAGGAGGCTATAGACAATCAAGAGGGAGGTTCAATAATGGGGGAAACAACTACCATCAAAACTACAACCAAAGCTTCAACAACAACTATCAAGGGGGTTTCAGAGGGAGATTGATTCTGGTTGTTCCAATCATGTAGGTGGCAATGTAGCACTATTGTCTGACCTTGAAGAACTTAAAGGGAAGCATGAAGTCCAATAGGTGATGACACAAGGGACTCAATAAAGAAAATTGGAAATGTTAAAGCATCTGATGGTAATATGAACCTTCTAAGCAGAGTGTTGTATGTGCCAACAATAACAAAAAATCTAATCAGTGTCGGACAAATTGTTGAGAAGAGTTTATAGATTATATTCACAAGACATGGACCATATGTGGAGGACCCTCAACAAGGCTTCAAGAGGATTGCAAAAGGTGAGAAATCTAGTAGACCTTTTACTTTGAAGTTGAAGATACAAGAAACATTGCTCTCTTCAATTACAAGGACCAAACCCTATCTGAACTAGAGATATGGCATAAGAGACTAGGTCATATAGGTGAAAGGACATTGAAACAAATATGTAGGGATCAAAGTGTGCTTGGCATCCCAAATGTTTCCAAGCAACACATGATATACAAATGTGGAGCATGCCAATTTGGCAAGTCAAATAGGGAATCATTCAATAAACAAGGATACATGTATGAAAATTACTTGGAGCTTGTACACACATATGTGTGGGTCCTAGCAGAGAGCCATCAATTTTAGGGTCAAGGTACTATGCTTCATTTATATATGAGTATAGTAGGTGGACAATAATTTATTTTATGAAGCATAAAGATGAAGTCTTCATTTGTTTCAAGAAGTATTTGGCATTGGTTGAGAATCAAATAGGTAAAAGTTTGGAGAGGCTCAAATCTAATCGAGGTGGTGAGTATTTCTCACACGTGTTTGACTCCTTCTTACAGGATAGAGGCATAAAGAGAGAGACTACAAAATGGATTGGCAAAGAGAAGAAATAGTTTAATAGTAGAGGCTGCAAGCTCAATGTTGAATGAGAAAAAAAATCCCTAATTATCTATGCATAGAGGCTATTTCCACAACTACTTACCTAATCAATAGGCTTCCATCCAAGTCTCTAGATGGGATGACACCTTATGAAGGATGGAACGGTAGAAGACCCACATTGGTCCGTTGTAAGATCTTTGGGTGCATTGCGTATGCACACATCCCTTCACAAATTAGGGGAAATCTTGATCCAAAGGTTGAAAGATGCATATTTATTGGCGATGATCATAATTAGGAAGGATATATGTTATATAATTCCACTAATAAAGGATTTACAGTTAGTAGGTATGTGGTATTTGATGAAAATAACTCTACTTTTGAGGATGATTGTAGGAAAATAAAGCTATCCTATGATTTGGAGAATGATTTTCCAAATCTAACCAAGGAGCAACCATATACATTTGAAGATATCAATTCAAAGGATGAAGAACAAACCAACCTTGAAGAACTCAAATCTTGGAATTCAAAGGGCAAAGAAAAGATTAAAAAATTGGAAGACATTCCAGAGTCATCTAATCAAGGACTTAGAAGATCTCAAAGGGAAAGCAAGAAACCTATAAGGTATGGCTATGAAACATCACTAGTCGCCAAGCATTCTATTTATATGACTAAAGAGTGTATGTAAGATGAACCATCTACATTTGAAGAAGAAAACAAAAAAGAAGAATGGAGAGAAGCTATGCAGCAGGAAATTGAAGCACTTCAAGAGAATATCACTTGGGATTTGGTTCCCAAGAAACCATCCATAAAGGTGATATGATTGAGGTGGATTTACAAAGTGAAAAAGAATTTAGATGGCACAATCAACATGTATAAAGCAAGGCTAGTGGCAACGGGGTTTGCTCAAATCCATGGAGTGGATTATGAGGCGACCTTCTCACCAGTGGATAAGATGCCAACTATCAGAGTCTTAGTAAGTATTGTTGCTTAAAAGAATTGGAACTTGTACCAATTAGATGTTAAAAATGCATTTCTCAATGGATGGATCTCTGAAGAGGTCTACATGGCTCAACCACTAGGATATGAAGACAAAGACAAACCTCATTATGTATGTAAATTAAGGAAGGCACTATATGGTTTAAAGCAATCTCCTAGATCTTGGAGCCATAGGCTTGTTACATACTTGAAGGATCACGGATTTACACCAAGCAAAGAAGACATTTCTTTGTTCATTAAGAAGAATAATTCAAAGTTATTTATCTATGTTTTTATGTGGAGGATATCATCACTACAGAGAATGACGCCAATGGCATCAAGAAGATCAAAGCTCAGATGAAGGAAGAATTTGAAATCAGTGACCTGGGATTGTTGACTTATATTCTTGGTTTAGAGCTTGTATATTCAAATTGTGGTGTTTTCATTACTTAGAGAAAGTACATCCATGACATGTTAACTAAGTTCAAGATGGAGAATACAAAAATTCTAGGTACACCTATGGAGTTGAATCACAAACTTAGTGCTCATGAAGGGGATCAGCTTGAAGACATCACAGGTTACCAAAGTCTTGTTGGGAGTCTCAATTATGCAACCCTAACAAGAGTGGATATATACTTTCGAGTAAGTACATTGAGTCAATTCATGCATACACCAAGAAAACCTCACATGGAAGCTGCCAAAAGGTTCTTAAAGTATCTGAAGGGCACCATAAATGGACTAATTTATCCGTTTACATCTGACTTGGATATCAACCTATACTCTGATGCAGATTGGGTTGGCTCAAAAGATGATAGGAGGAGCACCTTTGGCTACTTATCTTTTGCAAGGTCTAAGGTAATTTCATGGTCATAAAAGAAACAACCAATTGTGGCATTGTCCTCAATTGAAGCTAAATATAGGGGCCTAGCAAATGCAATACAAGAGGCAATGTCGTTAAAGCTACTCTACTCAAACTTGGGGTTACATACATGAATACCAATGATCTTTCGATATAATACTAGCTCACTACATTTGGCTGCCAATCTTGTGTATCGTGCAAGGACTAAACACATTGAAGTGCATTACCTCTATGTGAGAGAGAAGCTACTTAGCAAGGACATATAATTGTCCTATGTGTCTACAAACCTACAATGTGCAGACATGTTGACTAAATCTTTGGATGGAACTAAATTGAATAGATTCAAGATGATGATTGGAGTGCAGGAGATCTAGGAAATTTGAAGCCCAAGCACATTAAGCTTGAGGGGGAGCTATTGATGCAAATAGATCCAAGCCTACATACTTGGACAATTGACTATCCTCTTCTATGTACACACATGAAGTCACATATGAATACCCACTTGTAAAAGTTTGGTTTTACTCCTTGTAAAAGTGCCTACGTAAAAAGGCACTTATTTTCATGTGGAGTTTGGATGATCAATTATGGGACTTTTGGTGGAGAACTTATGAGAAAGGAAGTCCTAAGCTTTAGCTAAATTTTTTGGTAGAGTTCGAAATTCAAAAGTGGAAAATTAGCACTAACTTTAGCTATAAAAAGGACTGAAAAAGTTGCATGCAAATGAGCCCGATTTGGAAGAGTTTTTAGAGAGATTCTACTTGGGTATTGAGCTCACACTATTGCTCTACCATTGCCCTCATATTGTGCAATCATTCATTTCCAATAGCATTGTACTTTATGTGTATTAATACATACATGTTGATCATGTTCTCGTGTCTCTACTCTATCAAGTGTTGTTGACAACAGTAAATTTCTCAGAGCTATTTCTCAACCTGTAATTAATCATTTAGAGTTATCTAAATTTTTATAGCTTCATATGAGAGTCGAGTTATATGCTACAATTTTTCAAATTGATTGCTACAACCATTTTCAAGAAGTCATTGAATTATTTCTCTTTGGTCTGCTATCTGTTCAACTACTAAAAGTCAGGATACACCCGAGACTTGCTAAAGATCATTCTCCTTGCCTAGTTGATCATTTTGAGTGAAATAACTCTGGAAGTTAGCTATCTACATTAATTAGATTTTCACAAAAGGATTTTCTCCAATTGTTAGCAGAGAAAGAGAATTCTTCATTTCTTTGAGAAGCTATAGTGACCAAAATTGAAAGTTTTTGGTTCAAGGTCAACGTCAATGTTATCTATTTTGATCCAACGATTTGAGAATCATCTTCCAAAGCATTTAGGTGATTAGGTGTACTTCTTGGAGAGCTCAAGGGGTCTACTCTATACTTCTCAACTCAACTTTGGCTGGTGTGAAGCAAGAATGTGCTGCACCATCTCATCTGAGGAAGGTGTCCACCATCTCCTCCAATAGCTGGGAGCCAGACTATACTAATGTCATGTATGCCAATCCCAACCCACAGCCCCAATTTAGATAGAAAAGACCACAAGGCCTTAAAATAACATGTTATAGGTGCCAATGAGAGCATATAAGGGATTTCCCACATCCTCCGCTAGCGGGATAACCACAATATTATAACTTTCATGGTCTCTGTTCTGACTGCAGTAAGGAACATGTCATACAAGAATGTCCTAAAAACCCCACCAATGCCTCTAAAGTAACCCCCATCAATGTGATAGGCATTTTGCATGCCTCAAATGGATCTAGAACAACCTATGTACCTATCCAAACAGTGAAGAGAGCCCAAACGTTTCTACATAATCAACAACCAAACCCTGAAAAGATAGCTGAGAGTAGTGAAATGTTACAGTTGAATGGAAGAAAAACTAGACCTTGGAAGGATTCACGAGAAAGACTCGAGAGGAAATGGAGTAAGAAAATAAATGAACTAGAAGGAAGCTTAAAGGAGACTAGAGCCAAAATCTTAGAGTTGGCATCACAAGAGTCAAATTAGGTAAACCAGATGCTGAAACTAGGATCTGTTCTAGCCAAACCTATACTTGAGGATCTGGATATGATGTTCAAAGCATACCAAGAAAGACTAAGAGGAGGACTGTGGGTGGGAGAATTAAGTAAGAACTATCCCAAAGGAGGCCTAGAGATCGAGAGAACCAAGCTTTGCATGAAAACTATAGAATTGGCTCAAACCATGTTTGAAGCATCTCATTATGTCAATTGGAGCAACCTAGTGAGACCAAAGCTACACTTTCAAGGATTGTTGGAGAGATTAGAACACTTGATCTCTAATAATGAGAAGAATGATCCTAAGAGGACCTATCCTATCTTGAAAGCACAAGAAGACACCACACCTTCTGTGCCACAAGTGCCTAATACTACCAATTAGGAGAATCTTTCTTTGATACATAGGTACTCACAAGGATTTCTGAGAGAAATTCAAGAAGAGAAATGAAGTTGGAGCAAGAAACTCACCCACCTGTACAAGAAATAGATGATCTCTAGGAACAATTCACATAGGACATACCCTCTATATATGGTGAACAAGAGGAGGAGCAATCTAGTGAATAAACTAACTTTGAATCTAATTCTTCGAAAGAATTACCTCATATCACTGGTCCTTGGGAACCAAATTTGATTAGTATGAGAGCACCCACCATATTAGTAAGAAATGAAGAATCAATTATTCCTAGGAACGCTGATGTAATAAAGAACTCTAAAGTGGAGTGTCATCTCACTTTAGAAGATTTGTTGAAGGTTAAACCCGATTTGTGGAAGCATGTAGCAAACCAATTACTAGAGGCAACTACTACCCACTCTCATAAAGAGTCATAGAGGAAAGTACAAGAAATACCCATTGAAAGGATTGGGGACATGAGTGAAGGAGAAGAGGGAAATACTTATTTGCCTATCTTGTACCAAGATTACACCACCAAAGCAATCCTAGACTCAGGTGTTGGAGTAGTCATTGTCACCACTTCCCTATGGAAATGATGGGGTAAGCCATCCCTAAGACCCTCGAGAATGAAGATGCAAATGGCTGATGGTCATATTTTGAAACCTTTAGGTTTTTTTAGAAGGGATCACTCTCAACACTTGTGGTGTGGAGTTTGAGCACACCTTTGCCATTTGCGATGTTGGAAAGAACCATGCTTACGAGATGATTTTGGGATGTCCTTTCATGCGGAAATTACAAATGGTATAAGATTGGGGAACCAACCCTTTGTACCTCCAACATCTAGGCATGACTACCAAAGTCAACCTCAAAAATTATTCACATCACAATGTACCTCCACTACAATGGAATACCATCCATAAAACATCACAAGAAGTCGATTCCATACTATCCTTACCATCAAACCCTTCATGGTTGCACGAGGACACTCATTTATGGATGTGTAAAGTAGAAAAACAAGAGGAAGAGCAATTAAAAGCTGGAACCTTAGGCTCCAAGTGACATCCACATATCCATCAAGATCCTGCCTATGAGCTGATAGTATTTCTAGATGAGGAATTTGAGCCTCACAGTTGGGCAGAGATCTTAGCCACCATGGACATTGTGGTAGACAAAGAACAATGGACTCCTCACTGCAATGAGGATGGCTATGATATCTCTATCTTTATGATAGAACCCATGGAAGATGAGCCTATTTTAGAACAGAGTACTAAAATGACCCAAGAGTCAGATGAGGAAAGCAATGAAGATCTAGAGTCCATCATCATGGAACCCTTCTGTTTGTTAGAAGAGGAATACCTTTATTTTGAGGAAGCCACCACCATCGATGTAAGGGAGGGAGACCAAGATAAGCAACTCACATCACTCCTAGAGAGCAAGGAGAATAAGTAGAAAAGGGAAAGAAAAAAATCTTCTAGACTAGAAGAAGAAAAACACCTAATGGAAGTACCAGAGAACTTTAAGAAATATGAAATAGAAGATCGTAGAATAATTTTAAGAATACCTTAGAGGGAGACAAGCACATGCGAAGCATACGACAATTGATAGAAAACAAAAAAAATTGTAGTGACAATCAAAGAAGGAGAAGAAAAATGCACATATATCGAGAATGATTTGATAGAAGGAGACGAACTGATTGTCACGTTGAGAGAATATAGAGATGTGTTTGCATGAAGCTACAAGGATTTGAAAGGACTAGACCCTAGAAACCTCAAACAATCATACCCACATCATAGTCCTTTTGTCATGCCCTATTACATATGAAGGAACCTCAAGTGCAGCTATACCTCTCAAGCAACCACTGTGACCACCAAAGCAACCACCACCACAATAGCAAGGGAAACCACACTGACTCTTGGCCCGAATGCATTTGCTTTCTCCATGCCCCAACTTAGAGGGGGAGGCACTTAATACAACATTTGACTTTGAAATGCATGATGCCTTTTCAAGTGAGTTTCAATTCTCATAGGCCCAATTCTTTTCACAAGTGTATGAACATCCGAGCTATCCCGGTTCCCCTCGAGAACATGAGGGGGATCAAGCTATGTCAAGTTTCAATGATGAAGACAGAACACTTACATAGGATGATGATGAAGAAGACGCAAGTCAACAAAGCCAAGAATAACAAGCTGAAGATCAAGAAGAACAAAAGGTGCAACAAACCAAAACTCAAGGTGACACAAGCACCAGAGATGAGGACATCTCAGATGCAGCCACATACACTATTGCAATCCAAAGGTTATACAAGAACATGCAAGCAATTTGGACGAGGATTCAGATAACAAAACAACAAAGCAAGGAAATTCCACAAAAAGAATTAGCAAATAAAGGCTTCAAGACCTCTTTTATCAATGTGTTTAATGGACTAGTTCAGGCTGTGGGCACCCTTGAGGCACTACACTTCCTTAAGCAAAAGCCCCTACCATAATTCGACCCTTGGCAAGTAAGCTTAATGTCATGGCCCGGAGAATACATTCACATACTTGTCG